>VWPW01021686.1:406755-447145 GCA_013389825.1 Crypturellus undulatus | reverse complement strand
GGGCCGCGGCGGTGAGCGCGGGCGGCGGCGGCTGCTGCGGCGGCCGGGGGGTAAATTGCGGCTTCGGGAGGGCAGGTGCGGGCTGGGCGCGCAGGCGGCCGCGCACTCCCTCCTGCTTGTTTATACTGACTCATGCTGGGTTAAAAAGCGGGAAAAAAAACAAACATTTTTTCTCTCTCTAAGCCCCAAAGATGGTTGGTTCAGCCCAAGCGCAGGTATGTGTCTCCTGTGGAGGAGGAGAAGGCAGGTATGCGTGGCGTAAGGGATGGGGACTATTTCCAGCCTTGTTTTTAAGAGGATTTTTTTTCTCTGATGTTTTCGTCATGAGCGTTTCGAGGTGCATCCTGCGAGCTGATGCTTGTGGTGGAGCATCCTTAAATGGCTGGCCCCGGAAAAGCAGGGAGATGCGCATGCTGCGTGAGCGCGAAAATGGAGGGAATGGGGGGTTAGTTGGGTTTCGTTTGGAGGGGAGGCGGTTTTAGAGATAGATGTATGTATGTATGTATGTACGTATTATTCCAAGCTGTCAGGAATGATCATCCCAATTAAAATTAAGCCTTGTAAAAAGAATAGAAAAAAATGTGGTTGTCAGATCTTGTGTCCGCATTAACTACACAGAGCAGCCATTTAGTGAAAGGTTTTCAAGGGGAGCAAACGAAACCTAGTTGCTGCAGGTGGGGAGGACGATGCCTGAATTGCACATAACATCCTAAGAAAGGAATAAAAATATCTCACAGCTTCTTTAGCAGTTTCTGGTGCTTCATTTCTAAGTGCAAAAACATAGCTTGGAAAACAGCTTTCATCCAAAGAGTTCTCTGCGTTCAACCCAGACCTGTCTAAAATAATATGTTAGATGAGGCGGAGGGAGACGTGTTTCATTAAGTGAGGCCCTGGATCCATTTTGTTTGCAGGGGCTGATTAATGGGTGCTGTGAGCAAACATGAATCACCCAGAGGGATCTCGGGAACCTCCTCCCGCTCCCCTGCCTTTCTAAAGCGAGAGCCTCCGCACTCCGATTCCTCCCACCCTGCGCCCTTCCCGCAGAGCCCAGGAGCTCTGCCGTGTTTTATCACAGCCAGCCCAGCCAAGCTACTTCCAGAGCCTTTCCTGCGGCCGTTTATAACCCAATTCTTTTCTTCTCTGCAGGTGACCAGAATGGCAACTCCTTTCCTTTGCAACCTGGTGTTTCTGCTGTCGCTTGGATGGGCTTCAGCTTTTAGTCACAGCCCTCGGAGCCCCGACAGGGTTTCCGAAGAAGATATCCAGAGGCTCCTCCATGGAGTTATGGAGCAGCTGGGCATTGCCAGACCCCGAGTGGAGTACCCAGCACACCAGGCTATGAACCTGGTGGGTCCACAGAGCATTGAAGGTAGCTGAACTTTGGATTATGCTGAATATATCAGTGTTTAGTCCTTTGGTAATGCTCAGCCTGCAGCTAATTGTTATGGGGGTGTGTGCAGATATCCTGGCCTGAAAGTTATGGAGTTCTTCACCCTGTTTTTTGCCTGCTGCTTTTTTAAAATCCTCATCTCTTCTTTACCTTCCTTTAAATAATGATTCTGGCACAAGAAGAGGTGGCCTTTGGAAAAACTGGTTCTTAGTAAAAGTCATATTGTTGTCCCAGAAGCGTCGCCAAATGGCATTGTTCAAAATCTTCCTTTGTTATGTATATATGCAGTATGCTGCAGCATGCAGTGGATCTTCCACTTACCTCTTTGTTGATATAAAACAAATATGAGCTATAGAGCCAGAAACCCATGGATTTTTTGAAATATTTGTGGACTAGAAGAACTCAAATGGTGCTCTTGTGCAAGAAGAGAGGGAGTTATGCAGGGGGTCCTTCCTGTACATCCCAGGACACTGCCGCTCACTGTGGGAAAGGATCAGAGATGTAGGGCTGCACACAGTGGGAAGACGGTGGGTGCAATGTTATTTGAATTGTAATGTACTAGCTTTTATTTTGAGGTTGTAGTAAGTGGTTGAATATGCATAATACTGAATATATTACCTAATGTGCAAATATTGAAAATGGCAGGAAATTCGAACCCTTTTCTTTCTGACAATGCGACCGGTCTCTTATAGCTTACCAAATCTTCAAAGTTTGTGATGAGTCCTCGTGCTTCACTTTGCCTGCACTTGGAGCTAAAGAATGTCATAGTCAAAGAGGAAAAAAATGCCTTAAAGGCAGCCTTAGGAGAGGAATAAAACTGAATGTGCATTTCTATAAGATAATTGTGGACCCAAGCTTATGTATTTTCTAAGGAAATGTTCTTAGATACACGGTTATTCTGCAACCTTAAATGGCAGTCATTAGGTTTAAAGAGAAAAAATTGGTCTCTATCTTTTCTTGCCTGTTTAAGAGCGTGTACGTGGAGTGAAATTAGCACGGACTGGCAGAGCTGAGTAGTCTTACTCGCCTTCTCCCTCTTTTCTCCATACTTATTTTTATTAACCCTACAAGGATAAGGAATAACAGGTTTCTGATCTCTGATTTTTTGTATCTTTTTGAAAGCAGAGAAATTGCATGCAAGCCTTTAATGAAAAGATGAAGAAATCTGAATCTCTAGCAAAGAAATATTTAATCTCAGCTGTTTGCCATTACTTTTTAATTACAGTGATAACAAAAACAGATTAAGAATTTCTTCTCTTAAATCTTGAAACTCTTCTGGTGCTTGTGAACTAGAATAATATGAGTTTCCAGTCAGCCATACAATTTACCACAAAAAATAGGATGGGCTAATCTTTGATTTTTTTTTTTTCTTTTTTAATAAAATGCTCACATATAGATATCTCTTCTTTGCATATAACGGATTAAAACTGAAAGGCAATAATTTAGGTTTATGAATTACATTTAACATTCATCTCTTGATGAGCTATGGATAGTTAAGGGATTACACCCTTAAAGTTAAGGGTGTAATAGTTACTTATCAGCTTATTGAGAAATCTCTACAAAAGTGAAACCTTCTGAGATGAATGATATGAGATAGTGTTAAATTAGACATGCGAATCTTCATGTCAGACATTTCTTCTTACAAAGTCTTCTAGGTTTTTCAGATAAAGATCCCTCGGTTTCAGTGGTGACGTGTCTTATGCCTACATACAGATATCTGTTAAAATATCAGGCTGGAAACTTAACCTCACAAAAATAAATTCCAAATGGTTTTGGAAGTGTTGTTTGCAGCTGCTTTGTTTACAGTCCCAAACTTAATTTGATTTCTTGTCAGTATACATAATACTTACTGATACAATTTAAAAACAAACATATAATTCAGTAAGTTTTGCTCCATTAGTTTGTTTTTAAATACAGACAATGAATTAGAGTATAACTAATTCAAGAAAATCAGCATTGCATTTTCCACCATCAATTTTAACTATTTCTATCGTAAAAGACTTCAGAATTTAATATACTGATTATTATATGCCAATATATTATATACCAACAAGTATATAACACTTGTTGCTTTGACTGTGTTATGTTTGCTAAATTTGAGGGAAAAAACTGCTTGTAATAAGTGTCAGTGCTTTGGAAAGAGAACTGATGAAAAAGCACAGCAAAACATTATTGAAAATAGTCTGCTTTTATGAGAGGTTTCTATATATTACTCTTACGCGCGCAGGTATTGCACCTAAAACGATTACATTTTTGACTGTTTCGCCTGCATTCTGCCTGCTAATCATCTTATTTCCAGGAGTCCGGCGTTGCTGACCCCGAACAGCTCCAGGCGGCTGCTGTTTTCTAAACAGAATGGAACAGGAGATGGAGGGGAGCAGAAACCCCTGCCCTCTGGGGAGGGATGAGGGCAGGAGGCATCTGAGCACGGGCTCCCGTGAGGCCTTGCCGTGAAGCGCAGTTCTCTCTGCCACTGAAGTATTGACTTGGTTTCTTTTTTTTTCTCTCCTATTTTGTTTGAGGCTTTGAATCTTCTTGTTCTCTGTGAAACTGTTGAGCTTAGAATTAGGAGCAGAAGACTTCTTTCTGTTGCTTGCACCGAACCTGTGCCGAACTCGTGCAACCTGCTTGTGCCTCAGCTGCTGCCTGGCCAAGGTACCAGGAGGTAACGGAGCAGCGCGAGACCCGGGTCATGGGTTGTGGTGCTTAAGCAAAGGAGCCCATGTCCGTGGCGCAGCAGTATTTTCTATGGATTGGCAGAGTGAGGACTTGTAACTAATATTTTAGTTTTCTGTTCAGTTTGAGTGAAAGGGCAGGGCTTGGCGCAAACTGGAGCGACATAGTCGACATAGGAAATGTTTATTGCTAGCTCCTTCCTCGGGGCTCTGTCTTCTCTGGGTGGGGTGGTGGTTTTGTTGTTGTTGTTTCTTTTTGTTTTGTTTCTTTCTTTTTCCTAAAAGTAGCAGAGTGTGAAGTTGGGTATGAAAATCTCAGATTTATGAGAAATTTTGAGTTGCCAGTAGTGTTGGTTTCCATCAGTTTTCCAGAATGTAGTTTGCAACCAGTGTAGATGCTTCAAACCTGGTTCATGTGCCTGTGCCAGCTCCTCATCACCAACTGCTCTGGCATGTGTTTGCCTCCCATTTTGGCCAGATGTTGTATCTCAGAATAAGAAACTTTACCAATTTAGTATTTTTCTACATAAAAATTGTTTTGAACAGAATGTTTTTCTTAGCAGTTTTGGAGGGTCAGAAGTTGTCCAAGTAGCTTTGCTGTCAGCGTGGAGTGGTGGGGGTAGTGTGGGTGCCACCAGCCTCGCCAGAGCCAGGATTCCCACAGTGCCACTGAATTTTGAAAAGGTCAAGCTTTCATCCAGAATAATTTTAGAATGCAGTGCTATCAAAAAAAGGAGGTCTGGAGCTTTGCATTAAATTATATATATATATAGAGAGAGAGAATCATTATGTTTATACTAGCTGCTTTATTGTAATAAAATGTTTGCAGATTTCTGAGTGATGATTATAACAAACTTTTCCCAGCTGAATAAAATCATAATTTTGCACATAACAAAAATACTATTGCTGTTAGTTCATAAGCATAATTGCATCCTTTTTCCATTTCTGCTCTCTTCATTTTTTCAAATAATAATCATCACATTTTGGCTTAAAAAACACTAACAACCAGTCCGAATGTATCACAACAACCTCCATAAGGTCTTTTTTTTTTTTTTTCCTTTTTTCTCTTCAAAAATGCTGAGGACTGTCCAGGCAGTCCTCCAGTCCTCAGCTGAGCAGACAAACCTGCTGTTTACCAAATGCAGCTGAAACATGGACACCGCCAAAGAAACACATTTACCCAGCGTGTGTTCTCTTTCCTGAATAACCAGACAGCTTCGTTCCTGATGCACAGAAAAAAAAATGTGTAGCTTGCTCACTGAAAGTGGAAGTCACTGCTTCTGCTTACGTTAAAATCTTTGAATTTCTACTTTCTGTTTCTGCTTTAATTTCTTTCCCTTTGCATTTGTCAATTTACCTGTGTGTTACATCAGGGCGATCTGTAAAACAGGAATAGTCTCGTGCAGCGCAGCCAGTAGATGGTGCATTGCATGTTAGCACGGCGGACAGTGAGCTCACAGAGTGGTTGAGGTTCGAAGGGAGCTCTAGAGATCATCTAGTCCAACACCGCTGCTCAAGCAGGGACACCCGGAGCACGGGGCACAGGGTGGCATCCAGGCAGGTTTGAGGATATCAGCTGTCTGAGAAAAGGTTATTTTAAATTATTCCTCCATGTGAAAATATAGGAGGAATAATATTAGAGCAAAGCCCCCAAACAAAATCTTGTGATATAAGCTACATGGAAAGGCTGAGAATCCACCAGTTCTTAGTAAGGGCTGAATACTGTAATGATAATAGGGAAAAGCTAAAGCAGAGAGGGTATGTAACCCACATATAGTTTTCTCTTATTTTGCAGTTCTGGACTTGGAGTGAGTACTTTTTTTAAAAACAATTATAATGATCAATTTTAATAATGATTAATGATAATGATCAATTTAAAAGTAATGATCAATTTTAATGCAAAGAATGAAATTTCAGACTTCTAATCTAATAAAATTGAGCACTTAATTCTACCCACACAATGACCAAAGTTTCACTACACCTTATATTTTACTCTGCACATAACTGCTGATATGGTCAATAAAAGTCTCACAAATGCTATAAGCCTACATTTCTATTCTTTTTTATTCATTATTGACCTATGTTGGTGGAGACATCCTTACAAGAGTACTAGTACAGACACAAGTATTTGGGATATAAATGGCCTAATCTTGAGGATAAACTTGAGGGGAAAATACACAACAGTTTACAAAAACAAAGAAAAATGAAGACCTGAGCCATTAAATGTATCAGCAGAGTTTTATCCTCCTTATGGCAATATGTTAGAAAATAATGAGTTTATATAGCACTTCTAAGAACTTATAAGTTCTGTCAATACTGTACAGCAGAAGAAAGCTCATCCTATGTGATCAAAAAATAATAATAAGTAAAATAATGAGTTTTCTATGGGTAATGTAGCCTGTAGTTATTGTTTTTATTTATTACTAAAACACTGTGCAAGTACTGCTGTGCTCTATTCAAGTTGAGAATAACGTGGTTGCCCCTGTTAAGAGAGAACAAAATGCAATAAAATAATTATTATCCTTTATGAAGAATGTAGCACAGTTGTTAAATGGGCCGGTGCCTTCGGCACTTCAAAGACATAGAAGCTGGCCTCGCAAGATGCTTGCGAAGAAGGGAGTCGCGCGTTTCTCTCTGCATGCAGGTGCTGCGCAAAGGCAGGTGCTGAACCTGCGCCCTGCGGCGCGCAGGGGAGCGCGGCAGAACCTCGCCGAGACGCACGGGGGCAGCAGCAGCCCGGCTCGGCACCTTAGAGTCCGTGTTTCTTAGTGCTAAAAAGTCTCGTTTTAATTTTGAAAACCCTGTCTCCTTAGGCTTCCTTTGGGAAAGCATTTTTGCCTCCTTTATAACTCAGTGCACCAAAAATCATCCCGGGTTTTTTTGGCCTGACTTTTTAAATGTTTTTTTATTTCTCTGTTTGTTTTAGCACGTTTCGGATGAAGCTGTGGTTGACGTAGGTGCAGGCGTGACAGCCCAGAAAGCCTAAAGGTTTCAGTCTTCAGAAAGGCTTAGTGCTGCCAACCTGAATGGAAACATTAAATAATGTCCCTTACATCCCGGCCAGATGATTTGTAGAGATGAGAAAAAACGACGCCTTGTTCAAGAAGGTTGGCCCTCCTGCCGAGGCTGCTGCTGCTGCCCAAAGGAAGGGGTTTGGTTTGGAGGGAAGCAGATACCTGCGCGCCTTTTAGAAGAAGGTAGTTGTCGTTTATAACTCACCCGACTGAGGTGGTGCAACTCGGGAGTCTGGAAAACTACATTAATGTTTTTCACTAGCAGCTGGCAGTTAATTCCTTTTGAGTACAGACAGATAGCACGTGGTGGGAAATCTGCTTTTTGCAGAGCACGTGTGGATTGCTCAGGTACATTAGTGAGGTCCGCTTAGCGGCGGTGCCGCCGGCGCGTCCCCCGGCACGAGGCGGCCTCCCGCAGCCGCTTTGCACCAGCCGCTCGGCACAGAGAGGCGTCACGGGGCGCTCGGATCATTGTATCTGGTCCGCAGAGAGAGAGTCCTGGCACGGTGACAGCTAGGTCTGCAGCGGGGCAGCTTTTGCTGCGGCACATGTGACTTTAATCAAAGAGCGTGTTAGGGGCCTGACATTCAGTGAACAGAACCAACCCTCGACATCCCTCTACTAGTCCCTACATTCAGTTCCCTTTTTTTTTTTTTTTTTTCCCAAGTTACTGGAGGAGACCAGCAAATATAACTTCCAAATTTAGTGTGGCCATCACAGATCTGAAACACGAAATGAAAAAAGGGAAGGACTACATATTTTAATACATTGATGTGGTAGACATCTGGATTTTTATAGACCTTACTAAAAATGCCTGCCATTTTCTTTCTTTCTTTTTTCTTTTTTTTTTCCCCTTTTTATTTTTTTTTTCTCCAAATTGCAATGTCTAGTGTAACCGGAACTGGAGTGCCAGCTGCTGGTGGGTGTTGCAAGGTTACGAGGCAATTTACTAATTCCTGAGTTTAAAAGCTAGGAAGCAAACGGCATGAGTGGTGGCTCGCAGTGAAATTTTCTTCATCGGAGTAGGAGATATGGCAGAGCTTGGTGGAGAAATCACATGCGCAATGGATTTTGTCTGTATCCCCTCTGCATGCAGGACAGTTAGAAGCCTGTGGGAGGTTATTTGCTCCGTATTAAAGCTCTGAGTAGCAAGAACGCCGAGGCTGCTTGTGGTTCTGTGGCTAGAGGTGGCTTTGCGTTATCTCAAAGTGTTTGACCATCTTCTCAGGAGCTGTAGGGAGACGTCGCAACAGCGGTGATGGATGTTACAGCCTCTGCCACCCCTGTGGAATTTAGGGAATGGCCATGTCCTGGAATACCCAGCCCTGTACAGGCTGTGCAGGTGCCTGCCTGGGATATCCGTGGAGAGGGAGACCAGCCCTGAAAGCTGGGCTGCTGACCAGGGCACACAACAGAAGTTTGTTAATCCCCGTTTCTCCCTGTATTCTGCTATTTTCATGTGGCTCTGACTGAGGGAGTTGGGGCCATGCACCTTTAGGTGGAATTAGCTGTGTAGCTAAAAGGGATCAATTAATTGGATACACTTTTAAATCCCAAATTATTTTTCTCTGTGTGATAGTAGAGAGAAATAAACTGATGAGAGAGGTAAGAAATCTGAGGAGATGGGATATGATCGCTACTGCATTATTTTATAGTACTTATAGTATCAGCAGATCATATAGAGAAACTTAATATGAAATTGTAAAATTTTATCGCGCAATGAAGTGTGGTCCATAACTATTTCAAAATAGTGAAGAGTGAGCAAATTATGAGGTGCTCTTGTTTTCTAAGGATTTTTCTTTGCTTATCTTCCATATGAATGAAACAAGCTGTAAGCACATTTAGCAGGATTTTTACTTTTTCGTAAAGTCATCTAAATCATGTTAATTTCCTCCGCTTTTATCAGAATTTTAAATCAACTTGCTGTAGGAAATATGTTTTTTTCTTTTATTTGCTTGAATGAAAAGATACTGTAAAAGTCTAGGCAGAGAAGTGCTCCTTGCCTCTCTTGCGCATGGTGTAGTGTGCAGCAGATCCAGAGGTTTCCAGAGCTCTCCTCCTCGGGCTTCCCGTGGCCAGGGCTTGCAGCAGTGCCCTCGCAGCTGCTTTGGAGGTTTGGGAGGAGAAGAGTGTGCTCCGACACCGAGCAGAGGGGAGGACCAGGCTTGTTTCTTCTCCTTGGGACTCTTCAGTACGTCAGGTTAGCGCAGGCTGCAGCGCCAAAGAGCATCTTACGCTACAGGGCTCTTCATCTTACCCTCTCCTGTGCCCACAAGTTAATTCACGCAAGGGAACCCTCATCTTGATTCAGGCCATGGCAGCGGGAGTTTTGGGTAGGAAAGCTGCGGTTTCTAGAGCTGTGAGATTGTCCCAGCTCACTGAAGCAGAGACTTGGGGCAGTCTCACATAGCAAATGCTCAGGATGTCATCATTTGGGAAATGAGAAAATCTACGTTGGTGGCACTTGCCAGACACAGGTGCAAAGCTTTTAAATGAGTTGAAGAACCAGCTGGCTTTGAGCAATTTACATGAAAAAAAAAAAAAAAAGAATGAAAGTGATGAACTTCATGAAATAGAGCAAAACCGTGTATGGAAAATATGGGACCTCTTTTGGGCCACTCCGGTGCCTCCATGCTTCACATCACAGGCACAAAGGAAGTGCTTTTCTCTAAGGCTGATGGCATTGATGGATCACTTGACTGGCCAGCGCCAGTGACTAAAGCGCTCCCGCTGGTGTATTTACCTTTATAGGATGCAGTAGGTCGCCGGCGGCCGCTGGTTACGTGAGTGCTGGGTGCTGTTTGCTGCGTGTGCTTCTCCTTACTCTGCTCCTGCCTCGCAGCTGGGTCAGGGCAGCGAGTGCTGCATCCCGCAGCTGGCGCCCTGTTTGTAAAGGGCAGCCCCTATCTCTAAGCGAGATGGAAAGCTTTCTGCTTGGACTGAGAGGAAATGATTAGACCCCATTAAATTAGCACCACTCAAGCGAGGGAAAGAGGTTGCTTTTGTGCTCAGTCAGCAAGTATGCTGCTGTTTTCTTTAGTGTGCATGCAGTTTGAATAATAAATAATGGCAGGTAAGTTACTATTATAAATTCTTTATGCGAGAGGCATGGATATTGCTTTGGTCCTAACATTTTCTCAATTAAAAGCATTCCATATCTTAAGTATTTGTACTTTTAGCAATTAAAATACGGGGTAAAATTGAATCATTCACAGAAAACAAGATCAGTAATTATATGATATATGTGCTTAAAATTTTAAAAAACACACTGAAAGGATTTTTTTTCCCCTGTGAAAACGAAAGGAAAAATCAATCTTCATCATTTTAAGAAACTTTATGCCACTAGGAGATAGCAGCTGACCCCAGAATCAGGGAATTATTTGCCTGGGTTTCCCCAGGCCTGCAATAAAATATGAAAGGAAGGTGTCTATGTTTACATTTTTCCATTCTTGGTTCTCCTGCGATTTTTCTCAAGCAAATGAACCCTCTCTTCCTTATTCACATATTCAGCAGCTTCTGTGGAACAGAGGAAATCTGAGAATTTTTCATTTCTTGCATGCATTTTCATTTTCTATTCTTGCATTTCTCACTTTCTTATCTGAGTCAATTTCAGCAACAGAGAACAATTGAGTCATTAGGATGAAGGTAGCTAAAGATACAGGGGTGGAAAATGGTATTGAGACTACAAGACCTATAGTGATGTTATAGAGGGTATTGAAAACATAGTATTTATGTTTTTGCAGCCAAGAGTTTGGGGACAAATTGAATTAATTAGATTGCATGATGGGGAATTGTGCAGCTAATAAAAGAGAGGAAGAAGGAGTATAATGGATGTAGTGCTGTATAAAGATGCAAAAGCCTTGGGAAGCAAAAATGGCAAACGCACCTTTGGCTAGGGATGAGGCATCACTTTTGAATGCGATGACAACACAGGAAAGGCAGATAGCTCAGGGTAGCTGGTGACAGAAATACTAATCCAGGATAGCATGGAAAGCTGTCACAGCGAAAGGAAAAAACACGTTCCCTGTAGCAGAGATGACACACTCGAAATTGTTATCATGATTTTTTTCCAGTGATAAGGACTAATAGTTTAGATTAACAAAACATTTTGCAAGGTAGTGAAGATGGATTTGCATCTCAGGTTACTATCTCTTTCCATTTCATGAACTGGCTTACAGCAGAGAGCTGATATACCTTGCAGATCTTGCAGAACCGTCTTGCCTATACTCTCATAGAGCTTTTCAGGCAGCAGGGACCCTTTGCTAGTGAAATTCAAGCCTCCAAAATAGCCACCAGAAGAGTCTCCCCCCAAGCAGATTTCTTCTCCAGCAGAGCATTTCCTTACTTGTCACCTTGCTGAGACCGGGGCTGAAGAGGGCGACATAGATACAGCAGCTTAAATGCGATCCAAAGCTTAAGTGTGAAATACAGACTTCAGTCTAAATGACCTAAGCCAATAGCGCTTCATTCTGCGGAGGGAAGTGAAGCAAGCGGGTGCTCACACCAGTGCCCCGTGCAGGGAAGGGAGCTGAGCTTTTTGCTCATGTGCGCAGGTAGTTTGTACAGCTGCAAGCTGAGGTGGGGAAAACATGAATTTGTGCGTCTCGTCCCTTCTCAGGAAAGGACTGACAGGTTTTGTCTAGTTTCAAGTGATTTAACGATGGCATCCTTGACACTTCCCTTCTATGGGAAGTGAGGGCAGGTTCCCCAGTATTTAGTCCCGCTTGTTCTTGCTCTTTCTCTGTTTGTTCCTTCAAGGTTTGGTCCTGTTTCTAGAGAATGTTGTCTCATGCTGTCTTTTTATGTGATAGTATATCACAGTATTTTGAGTTGGTACCTACTGGTACCTGGTAATCTGTTTTTTTTTTAGATCAGTAACATTACAATACCAAAACTAATGCAGTTCGTGACATACTGCACATAATACCCCTATTTGGTATAGTCAGAGCATTTTATTTTTACTATTGCAGTCTTTACAGAGTGCAACTATTTATCACAGTTTATAAGGAACAAGCTTTGCTAACACTATTAAATCACTCGAGTGTACAAAAATATGGCAGTAGAGCAGGTGCTATTGTCCCCAGCCCTTATGGAAAGAAAGGGAAAACCCTGAAACAATCCTGAACATTTATCCCTAAAGGAAATGATCCTCTATATTAATATAGAAAGATTGTTTTGTACTCAGTCAAGGGAATTTTTGGCAGTCAGTTTAAACTTACATGTATATATAGCACGCTGGAGCCTGCTAAGTAACTCTGTTTTCTTTATGGATGGAGCTTTGGTGCCAAGAGGTCTGCACCAAGTCCGAGCGTAGATACGCTTGTATCTGACAGATTGTCCCACAGCGAACCGCCTGGAATATGGGATATTCAAGCATGAATTGATTATGTGGTTCTGTAGTTTACAGCAGAATCATAACCCCATGCTTTTATGTACAAATATGCCATTAATCTTCATATGCAGGAGCTCTGTGCAGGAGAGATATTTTATGCTCTATATTAGGTATCATAAGACAGCTCTTTTTAATCTCATCGCTGTAGTGATTTTGTGACTCTGTACTGTTCTTACAAGCATCTCTCTGTTGACTGTAGTCTGTAAATAAATAAAGCTGATAGTCTGTATATCGGTATTCAAGTGTCAGTCCAAGGACTCATGGTCAGCTACAAGTGAAAATTCATAACACATCTGCAAAGCTTATGTAAAATTTCTTTATTTCTTTTGTGTTTCTTACAGATCTGTAGAACTTTTCTCAAACATTGCACTACAGAATAATAAGTTTTTATTTGAGGAGGAAAAATCAGCATTTTAGTTAACTATAGCTTGTCACATAAAATCGGAATATATGTGCTTATAGACTTGCCTCTGGTCCTATAATGTCATCTTCCAGTTGTTTATTTTTAAAAACTAGTCAGTTTGACTTGACTGCCACTTCTGAATGTAGAAACGGGTATATAATTTGTTAAGACTACCTTATGTTAGCAATTTTTGAGAGTGATTTTGTTAGCTCATGATACCTAGCCACATCAAACATACAAGTTATGGTAGCAGTATTTATTTATAAGTCTGGACAGGAGGACTTGAATGATTCATCTGCAGCAGCTTTCATGTTCAGAAGCTTTATTTTGATCGCTTGGATCTATGAAAATTTGGAGGCTATTTGGTGATACTACAACAGTCATGCTGTATACCCAGATGGTTGTGTCTGCATTCGTTCTTTAACTCACATTTTTCCATCATTTAAATCCTTTTTCCTTTCATTCCTTGTTAGTGGAATTTCTGTGTTGAATCTATCCTGTTATCCTTCATTATACAAGGTTTAAAAAAAGTTGTTCTTCTGACACACAGCCTTCTTGGTACTCAATAACTATACTAGCTGTTGCTGTGATATGTGTGTTTATCTGATGTTGGGGGAAAAACCTTGAATTTGAAACTAAGTTTTTATTTGTCTTAAATTCAAAAGAATACTATAAAATAGTACTTAAAAAACTCCTCAAACAGCTGGGCTTTAGCATTTAGATGCATTTGGCCAGTAATACATGCAAAAACGATCTGGAGCGTGTAAATATTTGTAGAAAGAAATATAAAGAAAATGGGCTGTGCTTGGTTCCCAAAAGCTTCCTGGAAGCCTGTACTTGGCAAAGGCAGGGAGCCCAAGCTGAGATGTGTGGAGGAAGGAGGAGAGCTGCGCTCTGTCCTCTGCGGATGTTGTGCTAGTATCACCGCCCGAGTCTAGAAGCCATCTATTAAGTAAAAGTGCCAAAAGCCCCTGAACGTGATGTTTCACACCGTGACTAAGGTGTAGGTGTGCATGTGCAACCTCTCCGGTAACTCTCTGGACTAGGTGATCTCTAGAGGCCCCTTCCAACCACAACCATTCTGTGATTCTGTGGCTATTAATAATTTTTCACTGTTACTGCAAGAAACCCAGGTTTGCATTTAAGAATCTGTTTGACCCCAGAATATTTCTAGCCATGAACAACCAAATTTGCTATAATTCTTGGATGCTTTCACATAGATTAATTTCTTAATGCTATTAATACATTATTAATATCAATAATATATTGTCATTATAAATAATAATAATAAAATGAAAATATAAATTCTAGGCTCTGCTGTCTTTCCGTATTTTATTCAGGTGTTACTTGTTAAAGTGAAGAGGAACGAGGTTGCAGATGATTGTGCAGTAAATGCTCTACCAAAATACCTTACCATTATTGTCTCTGATAACGAAATTTTATTTTTCTTTCATTTTTCTTACCTATAACTTATATAGTTAAGGGAAAAAACACGCTAAGTTTAATAGTAAGTGTCTGTGTTTATCTTGTAATTTTGTCTGCATAAGCTAAGTGATATGTTTTAGGTCACAGGATTATGTATCTGGAAAGAGGTTTTTGGAATCTAACCTCTGCAAAATAATTACACATTTTTTTATCTAAGTCTAATGAAGAAAACTTTCTTGGAGAAACTAAAGTACTTAAATTTTAATCTTTTAAAAAGACTATCTGTATAAATCTTCTTTGCTAGGTGGTGCACATGAAGGTCTTCAGCACTTGGGTCCTTATGGCAATATCCCAAATATTGTGGCTGAGCTGACAGGAGACAATATACCAAAGGACTTCAGTGACGATCAAGGATATCCTGACCCTCCAAATCCCTGCCCCATTGGGAAAACAGGTAATTCTGCTATGACCTTTATACTTCCCTACTCACCATACAGCTGAGTCTTTCCGTGCTGTGCTGAGCAGAGTGACACCTGGTTATCGGTCGTGGGTGTGCTCATTCATTCTCCAGCCAAGGAGCAGAACTGTGAACAATCAGGGATTTTAGATTACCTTTTTTTTTTTTTTTTTTTTTTTTTTTTTTGCAATTATGTGCAACTTTTGTGTTGGTGTATGACTGCTAAAGAAGGTGAGGTCAAAGAAATCATCTTAATTTTCAAGTAGAGGATGGTGAGATTTATGATAGTGTCTTTTGCTGGAAGGAGCGCTTTTCTCGGCTGGCCGCTGTAAAAAGTTATCGTTCTGTACAGATGAGATTTACCCTTTTTTAGAGACTTTCACTGTGCCAGAGGAATGAAACTGTCTGCCCTGATCTCCAACCCAGACCATGAGTCAATATTTAAGATACTTTGGCTCCTATCCACATGGCTTTATAGCTCACAGAGGGTATGTCTACGCCAAGAAATGGAGAGCTACGCGGACATACCCTAGCTCGTTACAAGCGAGTTGCTCTGGAAGCGGTAACGCAGCCGCCGAGGATCGCAGTGGTCTTCTACCTAAGTCACTCGCTACATCCCTTGGCATAAACCCGCTCCAAGCTAAGCCCTGCGTGTAGCTGGTGCCCAGGGATCTTTGATGGAGCACTCCCTGTGCATGATGGAAGCATATCCTGGGGGAACTGATCATTTTCCTATTCGCTGAGCCAAGGAATGATTTCCAGTACTGAGAGCAGTAGTAAAACACCCATTGGCTGCCATGGGAGCTGGAAGTGGGAATGAGCACTCCATTTTCTCTCAATTTTTATTTGTGAACCAAGAGATCTTTTCAAAGTCTTTTCTGCTTAGTCTTCATTTGTGTTATTTGGAAAATGCAAAGCAGGTGTCCGTATTCTTATTTTAAAATGTTCTAGCTAGCTTGGAAGTAATCAGAAAATAAGTATTGGTCATGAAAAGTTTTGCAGGCAGTATTTTCACTTTTCATTCAAAAATACAAAAAAGAAAAAAAAAAAAACTGAAAGCCTTCACCAATGTTTTCTATTACAACCCGTTTGGTGGTGGTGATTGCAGCTCTTTTGAAATAATACTTAAGTTTCCTTTTTGCTTGATATAGCTAGTGTCTGACAGGTTACGAATGATGGTTTCATATTTCCTTACACACACAGGCACATACACAGACTTTCTGTCTTGTATGCTTGCTCATCAGGCTTCAGTTAGTGATTAGATAGCTAAAATAAAACCCTGGCATCTAGAGAAATGACTTTGAAAATCCCTTCAATTTTTCTTTTTTTAGGTGACATAAAAGTTGTTAGCTAAACCAATAGAGTCAGATATTAACACAGAGTGAGTTCTTGGGAAAGTGCTGCCTAGTCAGATAAGCTGCTCTGTCATAGGTACACTGTGAGTGCAGATAGTATCTACTAGGATTAGAGTAAAATGTTTTTCAGAGCCATAAATGGAAATTCAAGTGGTGACTGTTAAAACTGTATTATGCATACAAATTACCAGAGGCCTTCCTCAATCAGGTCTGTGGATTTGCTTAATGGAAAACAATTTTTCCAGTCCCTGTCTGCATAGGCACATTCCACAGCGGGAATACTCATGCCTCGAGCGCTGGAGCTCGGAGACGTTTTGACTAGCAGTCACAGAGGGCACGCACGTAGCCAGCTCGTCTTTGTGCTTGCTGGCAAGTGGCACAGAGGCTGCAACATGGTCTGCCACCTGCTTCTCGGCTTGAGATGGCCCTGTCCCCAGAGAGACAGAAATAACTTCCTAGGGCTGCTAGTTAAACTCCAACAGGTCCTGAGGGGTTAGTTTTTCCCTGTTTCATATTGACATTTTCTTTCTTCTCCTAAGGAGAAAAGAGAGAAAGCATCATCTATTGGATGCTTTCCAGGATGCTAACCTTCCCAGGACACTAACCTTCCCAGGACACTGACTTCAATTCATGTTTAATTTAAGCCTTTATTATGTCCTCCTGCATTTCACAGGAAAAATGATCCATCCGCAAATCTTTTTATTATTTTTTTTTTCCCCTGTGATGGTCACGCAAGGACAGAAAGGAAGGCTCTCAGGTGGCTTCTGGAGTGTCTGTCTTCTGGCAGACCCCGTGAAGATCCGAGGCCATGAGCGCGCAGTGCTGGCGAAGGCAAGGGAAGGCTGGGGCGGCCCAAAGCCCTGCTCTGGGCTAGTGTTTCTGCATCTTTGCTTAAGGCCAAGATCGCTTCATTTTGGTGGAAAGTCCATGAGCACATTTTAAACAGGGTGTTGCGTCCGGCCTGGCACCATCTGTGGAGCCATCTGCTGTGATTAAAGGCTGTTCCTGGATGCCCCGGATCAGTTGCCAATCTTCAGAAGTGTCTTCAGCACAAAACTTGGGCCGCTTTGCGCTTTTATGGGAACTCTGATGCGTAAATGATTTGCAGCCGTTTTGAACAAAGTAGCAAACCAGCAATAGAGCTCCATGAATAGCTGCTTAGTAAAGGAAATTCTGCCTTTGCTCACAGAGTCATTGTAGCATGAGCTTCAAAAGTATTGCTTAAACAATTTCCAGCACTTCCTGTGGACATTTAAAAATATAAATAGGACCTCCCTGAATAAGAATAACATGCAGTTCTACCTAAAATTAGTTTCAATCGCTGATTTTAAGAAAATGGAGTGGAGGGATTTGGAAAATAATTGTGTTTAGATTTGAACTCTCAGTTATGTTTTTTAATTATTTTTAATATTTAAGTATGTCCTGATAAACTCCTTCCAAAGGAAGAAAAAGTTTATATTTTCCAGTCATCTCGTTCTTTAAATGTTTTGTGCGATAGCTTTTAAGAATTTTGACCCTAAACATGAGCATGTTCATAGCACGTTTTTAAAGACACTAGGCATTCAGTATTTTCTAACCTACTTTTACAGTTGCTGATGGGTGCCTAGAAAACACCCCAGACACAGCAGAGTTCAGCAGAGAATACCAACTGCACCAACACCTTTTTGATCCAGAGCACGACTATCCCAACATGGGCAAGTGGGTGAGTGCATAATTCTTCCTTATTTTGCTGCATATCATATTGGATATTTTCTGCTGCGTGAGATAGAAAGAAGCCACAAGGAATAGACTGTATTAATTGCTGGAAAAGTTATCACCCTAAGGGAAACTGTTTAAAAAGATGAACTTACCCATAATAATATTGGGAAAAAAATGTTAAGAAAAGTGGAAAACAATCGATGAAAAGCCCATTAAAAGCAAATGGGAATCCTTATTTTATTACCTGTCTTAAAACATGATAACTATGTATGTGCTTGGTAAATGCAACAACCTACAAGTCAAACTACAGTGAACATGTAAGAGTGGATGTGGCCTTAAAAAGTCTAGGTCTGGAAAATTCATAGGGATTCCCTGGGGCCAGGGAGAGCTCACTGAGGCTATTCTGGAGCCTGTTGCAAACAAGCAGGGGTTGGTGGGAAGCGTGAGGGATGGATGCTTGCCCTGGAGCAGGGACAGAACCTGTCGGGCATTGCTCATCCCTGCGGTCCAGCCTTGTCTCTTGTCCTTCTCTTCCTTCTTGCTCGCATGAAAGCAGAACACTGATATATTCTGGTAGAATTAACTTACTATATTGTTTTCAGAAACCCGATTTATACATTGCATATAATAAACACAGCCAGCTATGCTAAGGGCAAAACCCCTGCTCTGTGCATGCAAGGACTTAAATGACTCCAGGAGGGCTATTTCTGCGGGCTAGAAGCTCCAAAAAGAGCTCTGCGGCTTAATCTTAGATTACATCAGTTAAACGTCCAATCCCAAATCCATCTGCAGGCGCCAGGAAAACAATAACAATGGTCATAATTTATGCTTCCAGAACAAATCATGAAATCTCATTATACATTGTTATAACACTTTACTTAAGATTACTCTAACCCAGTGTTCCATAAGCATATATTGGTAAATGGACACGTTTGGCAGGCTCTTTTCCTGCTGTAATCATGAGACAATGATTCATCATTTATAATCAAACCAGTATAAGATTTATAGCCTTAATTACTTATGTGAGTGCTAAATTTCTAGAGAGAATCATGCCAAAATCCAAATTTTGGAAACTCTTGTTGCATTCTAAGTAATTACCATCAAAGGTTTTCATTTTAAAAACACCAGATGGTGAACTTTATTATTTATGCCAGATAATGCTGTTAGCTTTCTTATTATTCATAAGTAATTTATTTTCATAATGCCATGTTGAAGACTATAAAAACACTTCTGCAAATCTTTGGCCTTTTGCAGTATTTCAGAATCAGGGTACATAACTGTGTTGTCATCAATAACATATATATTAACAAATGGCAGGTAATCATTAGTGAACACTGGCCTTTATTTCATTTCTGCATCCATCACTACTAATTCAAGGAAAAAACTACGCACACATGGATTAAAACAGACTGCTAGGTCCCATACAGTAATCATATCTAGCTGCAGCATAGCCAAGTCCAGATCTTTCTAATTAGAGATGAAACAGCTGGTAATGTACATGATCAAATGTTCTGCCGAGATCCAGGAGTATTGCCCCAGTTGCCTCCTTGTTGTATATTGCTGTGCATTAAAAAGATCGGGAAATATAATGATACCTGCTTTTATAAATGTTTTTATTATTTTCCCCCCTCTGGAAAAATAAGAGCAGAAGAGCACTCTAAAAATAAGCTAGCCGAGACTTTATAAAAGGGTGATAAAAAGATAAAGCAGAGTTTTAGATCACTTACTGGCATCTAGGTTAGATGGGTCATCAGTGAGGAACTCAGCAGACTGTGAGCTTCATGCTGGGACACTATGTGTATCCACCTACCCACGCCCCCGCCAAAAAAAAAAAATCTGTGCTCCTGCTTTGGCAGAGAAAGCTCAGACCAGATGCCCAAAGGGGATGTAAATATTGCATTGATATATGATATATACAGTTCCACAAAGTCATGGGTGCTGTGGACAGCCCAAGGCCGTCACTGTGGTCCAGAGCCCTCCCAGCCAGAGCATCTCGCTGACCCACGCAAGCCAAGTTACGTTAGCAGGTTAACGAAAGACTTGCTTGTTTTTGAATCACAGGAAAGGAACAGATATTTCGTTTGCTTGTTTTAGTGATTTAACATCTCACCTGCAAAGCTGTGAGACCTGTACGTTACCCCTGGGTAAAAGGAACCACCCCCTGAATTGCGTTGCAGACCCATTTTGCAAAGCAATTTTTGAGGTCTATGATTGCCTGTGATTGGATGTAGATGCTAGATATTATATATAAATAATTGCTAATGCATTTGAAGATATGAATATATAAATCATGAGTACTGTCTACTGTGATAGAAAAAACCTGTCTCTCTCTTCCTCCCCTGCCTTTGATAGACCTTCACGTATATCAACGTACCTCAGCATGCTCATCTGTGGGCATCTGAGAGCAGGTTCTGTGGTGGGTTTCACCACACTCTCAGCTGGGAGGGAAGTTGAGACAGGTTTTCTGATACAACTATCAGTACCAGTAAGAAATTAAACGGTGATGTTGTCTTTCAGCAACATTTCTTTTTACTGTAGCAGTGAATGACATTTCACTCTCAGGGTAGAAATAATGCTGGTTTTGTTCATAAGCTCTATTGGAAGGAGCAAGGGCAGTACAAAGGAAGGTAAATGGAAAGCAGGGATTAAATATGCCGCAAAATTGAATCTCTTGTTAAGGGAGTTGCAACCTTTTGCTTCTCAATTTTAATGAAAGCCTGAAAGCAGTCGCTCACAGACTTCACTTTTTTCCAGTTTCCATTACTGAGAGTAATCTTAAGTGCATCTTTCTTTGCCAACTCAGATTTGTAAATATATGGATGGCAGTGAAGGTTACTAAGCAGGGTTATGGTAAGTAAAATACCCCTTTTTAATTTCCAGCAGCAAATACAGGTTACTTAGTTTAGTGTAATCAAATTCTTGGTGTGATCAAAATCGTCATGCCCGGTATTAGTGGTAGGCTATAAATTGGCTGCTTTAGGGGCAAGAAATAGCCCTCCTCAAGGTGTGCATTCTTGCAAATGCAGTTTTCTTACCAGTTTTGCTCAGTAACTGTGCAAATGCAGATTGCAGAGCTGCTTATTATTGTTGACTTAGACCAATATCGGTGCTATGGGAAAGGTTTTCTGGCACTAATAAGCTGGTTACAAGCATCTCAACTGAGGTGCTCCTCAGCTCAGATGTAGCACCTAATCCGGGTACCTGGGACGGGTGCGAAGGAAGCTCCAGGAGCAAGGCCACAGTCCTGCAGTCCTGGGAGGACGAAGAGTTGACGTGACTCCCCCTTTATGTTCCTTCTCAATCAAGATTTCCTCTTTGGAAGTGCAGCATGTCTCCAGATGAGTTTTGTCCTCATCTTGAGAAACACAGTGCCCCATTTCTTAGGTGTGAGATGAGAAATGGTCAGGGCTCCCAAGCAGGTTAAACAGCTGCCGTTGTCAGGCCTTCGCTTGGTGGCTTCCCCGTCCTCACGCTCACCGTCATCGCACCAGCACACACTTGGCTCATGGGCTGTGGTCTATGTGCCTTGCTCTACGTGTAATACTATACAATATAACAGTAGCAATGGTCTTGAAAAATTTGCAAGCAGACTAAGCAAAATATGATTTTCCTGAGCAGGAACAATTCAATTGGAAGGAATTTTTGAGAGCGATAGGAATGTAGCTGCAGTAGGCATGGCATTCCTTTTGTTTCAAAAAAAAAAAAAATATTTTCCCTTTTAATGAAAAGTGTAAGGTCAACTAGTTTATGAAGAGGGACATCAGTGCGCTTTGTTTCCTACAGAGAATAGTTTACACATCTGTGGGGTTTTTTTTTGTTTTTTTGATGTTGAGTTTTCTCTACGTGAGTTTGCATAAATGACTAGGCAAGAATGTCTCCCTTGGCCAACTTCATCTCTGTTCCCTTTTGGCACAGCTGAGATAAAATAACTGAGGTTAGACAAGAAATAGGCCTTGTGAATTCGGGGTTTAATGTACACGAGGAGTACAAAACAGACAATTTTGGCAGATTTCATTTTAACACTTGAAAATGTTTGTTTTTTCTCATATCAAGGCTGCGCAGAGGGTAGAAATGTTTGGTGAATTTGTCTCTCACTAGAATTACACTTTCTATTTATATGATCAACGTTAAGTCAGTTGTTTATAGCAGAATTAATGGCCCTGTTTATACAGTGTTCTGCTTTTATACATGTAATTCTTCTCTCCTTCCATTTTCAGGTTAGGGTTTGGTTTTGTTTTTCTTCATAATACACAATTGAAACAAAATGTGTTGAGCATGTGTGTGTTATTCCAGACTTTATTAGAATTCACTACTTGTATGAAATATAACAATATGTGGATGCACTTATATAAACTATGGTCAGAGGGTTTTTTTTTTTCCCTCATCATCATAACTTTCCTTTCTGCCAAGATGTTTTTGGCAGTTTTTAAAAGGTTCACTCTATTAAAAATGTTATAGACCAAATGGTTTTGAGAAACTTTATTGAGGGCACTACTTAAACAAAGAAAGGGTTGTCGCTGAGCTGATTTCGGCAGAACTTTGCACTGGGAAGTGTTGATATCTGGAATGAAATAAGCAAAGACAACAAAACAGTAGGAATGACACTGATTGCAGTTTAACAGGAATTAGAAAATCGCTTGTAAAGGGAAATACTTTTGCTCTTGTACTGGTGTCACCTCGAATGTGAAGACATACCAGAGGCAGGACTCTCACGCGCTCGCTCTCTCTGATCTTTTTTGTTTTGTTTTTAAATAAGTAGGTGTGTTTTACATGTGGAACATCCTATTCACATTGTTACACCAGCACACGCTTGGAACGCTGCTGCCCTGAGCACAGACAGGCCTGCGGTGCGGCTTGGAGGAAAAGCTGCAGAGCTTTCCCTGGTTGGTGCCACTAACCAGTCCCGAAGAACTGCACAATATTAACAGCAGTATCCAAATATCTGTTGGTGGTTCATCTTCCTTTGACTTCACAAACCCATCTAAACTTGCTCCTAAATGTCCATATGCTAATATCTAAAATTAATGCTGTTTAAAAAAAAATTAATTTGATAGCTACTTTTTTTTTTTTTTCCAGAGCAAGAATTTACTCTTTGAGAAGATTAATGGTGGTCCAAAAAGAAGGAAGAGGGTAACTATCAAAATACTTTTACTAACCTTATAGGTGACAGAGCAGCAGCAAAGTTATCACGCAGGTTGCTCATTTCAGCAATATAGTTTTAACTTAGATGCTGCTTACTCTAAGATATCTGCATGATAACTTACATAATGCTTAGAGCTGGGGAATCTCTGTGACAAACTATCACAACAGGCTCCGTGGCAGTCCTGAGCATAGGACGTGTTTCTCTAAATAGTCTGCTGCTGTGCTTTCAGAAGATGCACTCGAATGCAAATCTTTAATTCAAAAAAAGTACTTTGTATTATCCTTTAACCTTTGCTTTATGCAAAACAGTCTGCAAAAAAACACTTTAAATTATTTAAATTTCTTTTAAGCTAAATTTTAAAATTCCCATTCGAAACATAGGTTAAATTAATTACCCACACATGGCAGTAGCTATTTAGATGCATCTGTGATGGATGGTCATTTGCAACTAGATTGCCTGAAACAATCTGCTTACATTTACCTTGCAACTTGTGTCACCGTGTCCCAGCAGCTTGGCTGACAAAGATGAACGGGGTCTCATTCTGCCGCCCTAACACAAGGAAGGAGATCCATCCATGTATTGCAGAGAAATTTTGCATCTCTCTACGCGCACTCTCTTTTTCAATAGTTTAAGCCTTTCTTCTCTCAAAAAGTCACATTCAGGCAGAGGAAAAGTCTTTAGCTTTGTTGCTGGTATAGTTTTTTTTTGCAAGAAGAGAACAGAGCTTTACACTTTAAAGTGTAGCTCTTTGCCAAAAAGGAATTTTGTAAAACTTGACAGCAGGGTTTATGTTGTAAATGGAGTAGATTCGTTTTGAAATAACTAAAGCGTAAGATGATTTTTTTAAAACTTTCAAACTTAGTCTTTGCCAGAAAGTGAGAAGATGAGTTGATTTCTTACTGAATCACATATCATCAGTAATAAACATTTTGCAGTCAAAAGTTAATGATCTAGCTTGAGGATTATTGCATGAGTGTGCTTAGGATCTGACTGCTGCCTGGTTTGCTTTTCAAGTTTGTTAACAGCAAAGCAAAAAGTGGCAATGACACCTTATTTTTACTCTGTAAAGTAAGCAGAATCCACTCTGGGAATAGTTATGTGGAATATTTATTAATAGTTAGAACAGAACAGCATGTTAAGGGAGGATTAGTATGGCATATACAGAAAGAAAAAAAAAAGAAGAAAATATATACATTTTCTTCCTGTGTGCTGACTGAGGAATTGGATATAAAATGACAGGACAGCTCTGCGGCTAGGAATAGCCTAGGAGTTCAGCAGCAAAGCTTCAGTTTCTTGCTTTACAAGAGATTTATTTTCTTTGCAGAAGCATGTCATTTAAGGGTGGATTCATTACTTAAAATACTGTTTTGAGAGTAATACTGCAACAATTACAATAGAGCAACGAGCAATTCACAGTCCTCCCTCAGCTAAAAGGCTAATCTCGAGTTGTCGACAACAGACTGCAGTTTTCCAGATCACCAAAAGCCCGTACGATTCTCTCTCCGACCCAGCTCCATGGACCTCCCAGACAAACAGGCTTCCTACCAAGGACATCACCTGGCAGCAAATCGCATTTTCCAGCTTGCCCTTGGAGAAATTGTCCATGCGGGAGTTGTCCGCACAGAGGAACCGCGGTGTCTGCAGTGCAGCTCTAATGGAGGCAAAACTACTTATTCTGTGTATATGCATCTGTCCAAACACATACACATCTATACTGTACATACACATACAGTCTGTAAAAGGCAGAGGTGTATATTTATCATTTGCTACTGTAGGATTTGGTTGTTGTTTTTTTTGCAACTTTTCCTGTGGGAGACAAAGAAGTCCCCGGTGACCTCTTACTCAGCTGAAGTGCTTCTGCCTGCCTTTTCAATCTCCATACATAACCAGTGTCCTACCCCAAACCTAAGAGCAGCGTGAGCGGAGCAAGACTGGCTCTGACAGACGGAGCCGCGTTGCCGTGAGCTCTGGAGCTGGCACAAAGGTACTTGTGAACCACGTTGCTCTGAATTCGGCACAGTTGTGTAGGATTTGAATTAGCCAAAATTTTGGCATTATAGTTATTGTTCTCTTTTGTCAGTAAAAAGAAGGGTTCAAACTTTTTTATGTTTTCTCATTCTTTTTTACATTATTTCAAAAAGTAACAAGCAAGTACCCTTCCAGAAAAAGCCCAATTAATCTTCTTAAGAATCTTCAAATAATTCCTAGAAGTTAAGCCAACAGCTGAATTTCACTAAATTAACATTAAACAGAGCTTCTTTAAACAAACATAAATAAATTATTTACATGTGTCTTATTTTTAACACACTCTAATTTTAAGCATCAAAATAGTGTCGGTGTTATTTTCAAGGTTTTTCCATATTCATTCCTGGCTCTCAACATTTTTTGTTGTTGTTTTTCACTTGTATCAAGCAAAGTAATCAGTAAACGATGCTGCAAAGGAAGGAGGACCACTCTGCACTTTGATTAAGTATTAATGATAACTTCAATATATATGGGGGAAAAAAAGTCTGAGGCTCACATAAAGACAAATCCCACATCTCTTTATCTCTTTTCCAGGGATTTGACAAATTTGGGAGGATATTTCAAAATAAATACTTTAATCCATGTTTTTATTTTTTTCTTTTTTTGCCTAATTTTGAACTCCAAGTTTTGGTCAAATAAGCACAGAAATACTTCATGAAAAGTAATTTCTAAGATACTGTCAGCCTGACAAGAATCAGAAGATGCTGGAAAAGGCAAATCCTCCAGAGCTTGTCCTTATGGAGACACACAATTTTTACTGGCGTCAGAACCCAACATGCTATCCTTTCTCTCCATATCCATGAACTAGACAGAGAGTGCTTGAATTCTGTTTACAGTGACACTGGAAGAGACCTGCAAGTGCGCATAAATAGTATTTAAGTTAATTTTAAAGCTCCATTAATCTGCCTCATAGGTACAAATACAATTAATACACTTTATTTCATTGGTAAAGATAAAATTCAAGCAGAGGCTTTCTACATTACCACGTTCTCTGAACCAGCTTAGGACAGGATCTGTTCATCTTCACTCTCGCGTCGTGCTGCTTACATGGTGAAAGCAAAGTTAAACCCTCTCCAGGGATTTTCCTTTCAGCATTTCCTTCTTCTGGCAGTGGCGAGGGCCATTTCCTATGCCAAAATCTTTCTTGGCTGCATTTCTGTGCCAGAAGAGTTTTTATCTCTGCATCAAGAAGGGCAGTGAGGAGGGGGCTGAAGAGGAGACTTCAGTGAAAACTGGTGTCTCCATTTATCCCCAGCACGAGGTCCTCCAGGGCTCGTGATGTGAAATGAGGCTTACCTGCACATCTCTAACAAGTTCTGTCCTGTGGCAAGAATCAGCAGAAGGGGGGAGTGCAGCCAAAAGACAGTGTTGAAGTCTGTGCGCTGTCCCACGTGCTGCACAGTCCCCTTTAATTGTCCCCACGGCGGAGTAGGTAGCAGTTACTCTTCTGAGTCGTGTGGATTAAATTCTTGCACAAAAAAACTTACTGGAAAACAAAGCATTGACTGATTTTTAGATTTACTCGCTGGGAGCAATTACTTATTTTCAGACCATAAAAATTTGATGGATAAGAAATATATACCGACTCTTCCTAGATGCCTTCTCTTGATCTCCCTGAACATGTGTGTCTATATAGACATGCATATATATATATACACACACACACACATAAATGCACGCATATAAATCTACACACATACACACACAAGCACATACTTACTTTATTTTTTTAATCTTTTCCAGAATGTGAACCCATATCTCCAAGGACAGCGACTGGATAATGTTGTAGCAAAAAAGTCTGTGCCACATTTTTCAGATGAAGACAAGGGTCCTGAATAAGTACAATAAAAATGAATGATGAAAACTCATGCCATCTTCAGCTAGATCGTAATATTGCTTATATATAATCATCTATTAAAATCTTTGTGAATGGCAGCATGTTTATTATTTATATAATTGTAGATGAAAAACAGCTGTATTTATAACAGTATGTTCTCCTAGATAACAAAAATACGGTTCTGCTTTTTGTTAAATTATGGTAAAAGGACAGTTCTGTTGTTTTTATTTTAGTCACGGAGCAAACTTTAAAAATATTAGTCATTTTAATAGCTAATGTGAGGTAAATGGTCATAATGAGCAGCTTGTAAATAAGGAGATGTAAAAAATGCCCAGTCTGACTCCAACATTTAATCTTAAATTTTACTATGTTTGACACATGAAAATTATAGTTTTATGTTTTGTTCACAAATATTGTTACTTAGCAAAGGCGAAGTATTTATTTTACCCAGAGAATTTTGGCTTTTGGTCTATTTTAATAAACATTTAAGCAATCTACAAGGTTTGTAAAGTGACATTTTCCAAAATATTTCATAGGCTAATTTGTCTCAATGATTGCTGTGCAGATTTAAAAATTAAAGAACTGATTTTTGAGCTTATCCACTGGAATATTTTTCTGTTAGTTTTAATCGTTCCATCATTTTTCCTGAACACTTGTATATCTTATTGCCTTATCAATGGTACTTTTAGAAATTAATCTCCCCTCCTTCTCCTGCGCCCCCCTTTTTTTTTTCTCTGAGTAACAGCAGCATTTGCACATTATAAAGTGCTTGTATTATGTGTTCCTAGTATATTATAGGTGGAGATGGAGACAGTTGTCTGTGTTAATAAAGCTGTGGCAACATATGCTGAATTCAAACACGGGATCATCCAGCTGATCATCTTCTGAAACACCACAATATTCTAATAACATTGGTGGCCATCACTGTTCTTGATACTGCTCCAGGAAGCTTAACTGGCCTTACTCCCTGAGGAGCTGAAAAACTTTATATTGCAGCAAACTGAGTTCTCCCTTGCCTAAAGATGTGCCAAATATATATATATATAAAGCGTTATTTTTCAGGATGCATCTGGAATAGTACAAACCAAGCAAGTCACGTGCACAAATGGCAATGGGATTGTAGAAAATAATGTCAGTTTATGACTTTGAACTTCAAATCTCTGCAAAAAAAAAACTCTACTTTCTCTAGTTTTATAGAAAGACTCAGCAAAATAGCAGTGACCCCTTACATAAAATACATAGGAAACTAATAGAAACTGAAGTTCCTCTCCACATTAGGATAATGCTCACAATCTGTATCACAAATCTGACCATATCTGGCATTTGCTGTTCTATCTTAGTACTTAGTGAATAATTCATAATATTCAGTGTTCACAGAGGTGTTCCTTTGCCAAATTATTTACGGGTAGGTGTGAAAGTACAACAAATATACAGCTCGTCAAGATATAGGGATTCATGAATCCATATGCACTTCCAGGGTAGAGCTGCCTTCCTAACTGGGCTTGTTAGTGCAGGTTTCATTAAAAAGCAAAAACATCTGCAAAGCCCTTCCCCGCCTCCCCTCCCAACTCCCCCAACTCCCCCAACACGTTCAGGGATTTTAGTGTAGTTTTGATATAAAGAATCACCATAAGTGTTGGCCTTTGGAGTCAATCCATAATGATACTACATAATTCCCCTCTATAAGAACTCACAACACCAAAATAATAATAATGACAAGGTAAATTGCTGGTCAGCTCTCCAAAGTAGCATCAGCCCTTTACACTTAGGGTCCTGGTGAATTAAGCAGCTCCTATATTGCTGTTGCTTAGAATATTCATTATCTGGCAGTGGGAACATTTTCAGGTTATTTTACAAACTGCTAATGGATTAATGACCTCTTAAGTTTTTGAGATATAATTTGAAGCTATACAGAGTAAAGTGTATTGCTGTGCCAACGTGGTTTTTGTCTGGTAAAGAAATATTTATGATGCTAGTAAAAAAAATAAAGCATTACTGAGCAAAGTATTTCATTAATGATACAATACTTAACTCTGGGGGGGTTATATGTGCATACACATACACACAAACACACGCATTTATATATATATGGCTATACATTTTTAAGATAATGTGTTCTTTTAATAAATACAGTAGTAAACTATAAAGTTTACTTACAGAGAAGAAAGTAATATAAAAACACTCAGTGAATTATTTAAGAGGGGAAAACGTGATACACTTCTTTTTATTGGCACATTTGCAATCACCTAACAAAACCCGGCTGATAATCTTATCAATTCAGCAACTTGTGAGCAAACCAAAGAAACTTGGCACTCATTCCTGGGAATGGGATATCTGGAGAGTCACTTGCAGTGTCCCTTACTTGCAGGATTCTAAGTAAAGCTGACCTGAATCTCACTTTATAAAAATGAAGGGTTTTGCTAAGGCATCTCTTCACCTGTTAAACTGAGTGGGCAGAACAGCGGCTAGACAATCTAGTAAAGTTGGGGACTCTGATGTGGACAGAGCACCATCTAAGTCCCCCTTTCCCCCTAAATACCAGCAGTTGGGAGCAAGAAAGTACGCTTTTTTTTTGACTACGAAGAGATTTGAATCTATGCCCTAAATCAAGCTTCTAACCAGAAGCTGTGTGAAAGTGTTGAAAAGGCTTTGTTTTCCTTTTCATGCTGTACAAAAACAAATTTTTGAAATGTCTAAATTTGTTGGGAAAAGAAAAAAAGCCCATAATAACAGCAACCCAAAATAAACTTGGCATCTTCTGGCCATTTCTGCTTGTAAGCTAGACTAACTCTTAGTGCAGTAACACTGGTGCTATGATTACTGTATATGCAAGTGCTTCTTATATATGTGGTTGTAAGAACTGAAATCAGGGTGTCTAGATCATGAGGATGAAGAATTCAAAGACAACGGCTCTGCCAAATTCACAGATTCAGATTTATGAATTGCTTGGAAGAAGAAAGGGAAGGTGGCCAGATGCAGAAGATGCTGCCACAGCCGAAGAGAGATGTAAAACATACAGGGAACGTGCACTTGCACGTGGCGCCAAGGGGGATGAGCGCGTCACTGCTCCATCAGCCACCGCCGCGCAGCGAGATCCAAGCTCCCAGGTCAGGCGTTGTCAGCACCATCAGTGAAGCAGAGAACAATACCTCCAATTTTCCTAACCCATGGAACCTAAAACCAAGGTCTCTGGCTAGGGGGAGCTGGCAAATAGATTGAATTCTATTTACTCTGTGCTTGGTAAGAAGGAAAACTGAGTTGCCTTAAAAACAAACACTATCAAATCCAACGCTACGTATGTGCATACACATACACTTAAAATGATATCCAATCCCTTGCATATACATTTGAAAAAACAAATTCAGATTTAAGCAATCAAATAATCTTAAACAATCCATAATCTTAAATAAGTAATGCCATCTTTCCAACTGCAGCAATAGGGTACTCTGGGGCAGCTACTGAAACCATTTGCAGGAGCAAACAACTGCTTTCCCAGAGCTAAGGCCCGTTTTCTACCACATGTGAAGGCAACAGGTTCCCCAAAGACCACAGACACTGACAGCGACATCCTTAGACACAAAGTGAATAAAAACTAAAGAGAAAAGTAGAAGAAGATGGTGCGATTACCATTGCACAGGGCAGCAGGAACCTCAAGCACGGCTGGGTGGTACAAGACCAAAGGCCTACAGCCAGGTTTGCAATGGGACTTACCCCTACATGAGATCCTGAAAGGATTAAGTGAGTGGTTTCCCAGGTACATACACAGGTGAAAAATGGGATTGAATTTCAGCTCGTCATCCTAATTCCCTGTGAGAAGGAAGGGTGTAGCAGCTGCTGCCGGCTGCCTTATTTAGATAGATGGTAGGAACCGAGAATGGTATCAAGCTTCTAAGATTGCTAGACCTGAACCACCTTGTCTTACTTATCCCTTCTCCCTGGAAAGACCATTCTTATTACCAAAACACATGGAATCCAGCTCTTATTACAATGTATGGGCATCTTCTACATTTAATTACAACATTTCTTCATCCTACTCTGCTCTCCAAGAAAAACAGTAGTAGGAGTCAGTGGCTACATTTCAGTGGAAACTGAGGCAAAGGGGAAAGGACAAAGCAGAGAAATAATGTGCAATTTACCAATAGTCCCAAACTCTCCCTCTTCCCTAAGCTGGGTGTCATTCATTTACAGGCCAGAAAGCCATCATTTTAAATATATAAATAAAAGTTGTCTGCTTTTATTCCAGATATTGTTTTCCTCAACCTAACCACCATACAACAGTGTCCCTTTTGGCGAGAGGTCACAAGAGATCTCCATTACAGATAGGTTTTAATTTTGTAACCTCTTGACATCTGAATATCTGAGAAATATCTTTATTTTAAGAAATAAATACACTAGCAGTTCTTCAGTACATTATCTTTATTTTAAAGCCCCAAAGTCTGCTATATATAACTGAAATTTTAGCGGGACAGCCCTTACAGGAGACAGGGAAAAGTGATCCTGGTTTTTCATGGGCAGAATCCTGGCTACTTTTTTTTTCTACATTTGGAAATAAATAAAATGCATGACCATCACTGTGGCATTTTGAATTTCCAAATGACCGAAATATACCCAAAAAAAGGAAAAGTCAGGTCATCCAAAGCAGCACTAACTGTTCAGCACCGGTTAGTTTTTACTTTCTCTCATTTTTTTTCCTGTGTGTGAGGAATGCTGCAACCAGTGACTAATTCAATTGCAAAACTTCCAGTGACGCCAAAGGCTAGTACAATGGCTGGAAGATTTATGAGCCTTGGAGTTGTGCTACTGAATTGAACTAAGAAGCCTATTTTTATTGCTGCCTACAGTATTTATCAATTAAAAAGTAGTCATAGCTGATTTAAGCAAGTTCTGAGAGAGTCATTCTTACAGCAGATAAGTATCATTATCTTATTTTATGCATAGTTGGTGGCTTATTGGTTAAATTCCCCTGCAACTTTATGACTCAGCTGCTGTGGGGTTATATGCATACACGGCAACACGTGTATCAGAAGAGGGGCTCAGAAGAGGGGAAGTTTGCCCTGGCCTTTTGCTCGGCCCAAATCTTCTGACCCCTTGGAGCTTATGCCCTCTGCCCAACTTGGCTGCAGCTTTTGGGATGGCAACAAGGCTGGAGTTACCGGTTATTGAAGAACTTGTTTTCAAGTGTTCATGGGAGTGCAAGCTATCCGGCATGCAGACAATGTGTAAAGTTAAGGTAAAAAATGATACATTTCTTTGCATTTAGAATACATGAATTCTTTTCTGCCCTAGTAGTTGAGGCTATTTGCTCATTCCGGTGGCTTAGTAACACTGCCCCTTTCCCACTGTCTTATGTTCTCAGCAGCAACACATGACCCCTCACAAAGACAGGAATTGTCCACTGAATTGGAGCTATATCCTTCACAGATCGCTCCTGAGGCATCAGTTGCTTATTAAAAACACTTTGCATTTATGTTTTTGTCTCATTAGATGTTCTCAGATGACTGGAGTTTTACAAAATTGGAAAGTATTTCTAATCGACAGAGAGGTGAATAGAGGTAGCTAGGTTGAGGGCCAGAGCCCTAAAAGCCTTCATTGCCCACAGTTAGACTTGTGTGCAATGCAAACACCAAGCCCAGGTGAGTGATCCTCAAATTCTGTCTCCCCTTCTCCGACTCCTTCAGCAGTAAAAGTCCATCCGCAGCTGTTCTTGTCTGTAAAGTCCTTCAGGCACCTAAACTTCTGCCTCTGTGCATGCCTGGGACTGCTTGAAACTCAGTGAACCTGCATAGCTCTACACCTATCTCAGTCCTAAACCCAGCCTGAATCCACAAGTTGGCAATGTCTTGCCTATCTTGCCTCCAGGGACTAACCACTTCACACATCCTGCAGGACCAGGCATTGCACAAACCACCACAGCAGAAGCAGACAGATTAACAAAAAAATGTGTCTAGGAGAGTTGTGGCAAAAGAATCAAAGATCTAACAGGCCAGCGAAGGGGCTCAAGAATGAACACGAGGTTCTTATCTAGTGGTTAGTAGGGCAGAGCGAACGTGAGGAAGGACAGGGTAACACCTGGGCCCTAGCACGTCCTCCAAAGACTGTTTAGGTAGATAGCCAGATGCTGGGGGAAAAAAATACAAAACATGAAAAATACAAAAAACACACAAAAGAATACAACATCCTCCAGATGGTTAACTTCAGGAAAAGGGCCCAGCTTTTGAACCCTGAATTGAAGAGCAGCACCTCCTTCTACCCAAAGTTGGACATGTGCAGTCCTGAAATAGATGTACTCAAACAAGTCAACTCCAGTGTTCCCAGTTAGCTAGCTAAAGCAGCAACTAGAAGCAACTGCTGTATATTGTGCATGGCAACTTCCAGCTCAACCTAAGGTGAGTTTGCTTGAGCTCAGGCTAAGGTCTGGGCTAGGATCATTATTCCAGATGCATCATAGCCCCAGCATCATAGCCCCAGCTCCTTTGGGAAAACTGGTCCAAGGCTACCACTGTGAGTGGGTAGGTAGGAGCCGCAATCTTTTCCTTTCTGATTCCTGAAACGATTTCAGGCTTCTTTCTCTTATTTCTAAAATATAATCTTTGCAGGAATGTGCCCAAATAAGTGTAAGAAAAAGAACTGGGAATTAGCAAGAGTCCTTCTAGTCGACTGTGCATTCCTTATTCTATTTACTTTAAAAGTATCTTCTTGCTCATTTTGCATCTGATGAAAAGGAAGCATTTAAAACCCATGTTCTTATTCACCACTAGCACTTCAGTGACAAATGTGATCTTGCAAACATTCTCATGTGGGGGCTTGTCGGCCAAGGGCTCCAGTGATGCTAAGGGGCCACATTCTTGATGTCAGCAGGACAACTTATGGCAAGAGATATGCTTTGTTATAAGCATTTTCAGCATAGAGACTAAGACCTAAGTGTTCCCCTCTACCCTAGCTGGAAAAAAATGCCTTTCAAGTTGGTCTCTGAAGTCATTTTCCCTATTGAAATATTGGGCCCAAATACTGAAGAGATTTTCAAAAACTTTTACTGGTGGTAGTATTCTTAAAGCAAGAAGGATCTGGATCCTAGATAAAAGAATGAACTCAATTGGGCATGTTAAAACATAGAAATGGAACATTTCAGAATGTTCCTCTGAACTGGGAACAAAGAAGTCATGTTTTGCTATGATGATCTTTCACTATCAACGAAGGAGGACTTCTTACACTTGATTGTAGCAGTAGGATCCTACCTAATTTGTAAGAAATTTTTGAACAGATTGTGGTATCTCCACTGGTTAAAAAACATGCTTTCTACCTTATGCCCTCACCCTGGGCTTATCTTGCTACAGACATAGACGTACAACCGCTCGTACCTGGGCTCTGGTAGGGTTTTACACCAAGATTGCCATCTTCATGTCAAAAGCACAGCTTACAGGAGAGGCATAGCCAAAAAGAAGGCAAACTCTGAACCCAAGAATTTATGATACTAAAAAGAAGGATTTCTTCTCTGCCTTACAACATTGTTCATTTCTGTTCTCCCTTTAGTTAGAACAGAAGAACAAGAAATACCTATGAGAGGGTTTTTTTTTTTTTTGATGTGTTGTTTCTTTTTTAAATGTGTCTAATGGCTTTTGGTGACTCCAGGTCCCAAGGATTCTTTCTTCTAAATGTTTTATTCTATTTCTCAAAGGAAAGATATGTACTTTTTTTTACTGTGAATTCATGTGCTCATTTTGAAACGATATTAAGAAATAATAATACCTCCTTTACCAAGAGTCTAGTTCCATCTGGTTCAGAACCAAAAAACCCTGCCACAGTCTGATCTGAAGTGTGATTGATTTGGTCCCTTGCAATTTAACTTCTTTACTTACGTCTTTCGTGCATTAAGACTTCCTGGGGAGGGTGGAGAAAAGTGTTTACACTCTTAGACTTTTTGAAAGTGCATCCAAAAGCTCAAAGTGTTTGGTGCCTGATTCATTATAAACACCTAGAGGAGAGCTCCTGGCCTATTTAGAGAATGTCTCTTACCACAAATGATTTTATGCTTTTTCAGGCACTTTGAATTGCATATTAATCACAATAAAAACAAATAAATTAAAAACAATAAAAACAAAAAAAAAAGGAAAAAAAAAAGAAAACCAAACTGCAAATGAAAGCAACTGATATAAAGTACTAATAGGCAGAGTGGTTACTTGCAGTAAGAAACATCTTTCAGGTCTTCACAGCCCTTCCTCAACTCTGAGTGGCTCTGCAGACACAGAAGAACGATGTCTGCTGTAGCTATATTTGGGGAATAACGTACGAGAACTTGAAAATGCTAATTAGAATTCAAGATACTGTAAGAAAGGGAAAGATCAATGAATAAATATCCTACTGCCCTTAGCCAAACAGGCTAAACAGGATACTTTTGACAAGGAAACAGAAGAAGCAAAACAGAACAGTTGGAAATATCAAGACAAGAGATTTGGCCCTGGGCTTGCTTGTGTAGTTTCCCAGAAGTGATTTTTTTTTTTTGGCAATTTTTGAAAGAGGAAATTTTTGGTAACCATACAGATAAAAAGTAGGCCTTTATTTTTGTATTTTATTGTTATTATATTATAGTTTTAATTCTGTAGCTTTGTATGGTTTCTTGCCTTACAAATTCTAATACACACGTCAACTAGAGGAGCCTTTAACAGGGCAAAGACATATATAAAAATTCGGTTTGAGTCTTCTAGAAAGGCTCTCCTGACTCCAGCCTCTCAGATTTTTGCATGCACTTCATTTTATAAACTCTGAATAGTCCCACTGAAAATAAAGTCAAGCATCTGGCAAGTCCCTGCAAAACTAGGATCCGAAACCAGAGCTTAGAAAAGAAATTAAGTGTGCACCAAAGTCTACCTTTCTTACCAAAGCACTTACTTAACTATATGCTTGCATTTATGTGTGTAGTTAAAATGCTCTTCGGGTAAACAGTCTGTGGAGCTGGAACGTTATCTTTAGCAGTTGTTTTAGATAACCACAACTGGTTAAAATACTTCTTTGTCTGCCTTTAGATTTTTTGTCCGTAACAGTGAAAACTTGGCTTATTCATTGGAAATATGATTTTTTTATAGCAGAGAATTACAAAGTTAAAAGGCCTTCCTCCCTATTAAAAGCTTTTAGACATTTAAAAAAGGATTCATTCAGATTCCTATGCAGACACAAAAATGAATGCAAAAAAGAAAAAAAAAAAAAAAGAAAAAAAATCATCTTCTCAGGTTAATTTCAATGCTAAGTGGTTATTTCACTGGCAGTTTGGTACCTAACCAACTTTAAGGATCTAAGCCAAAATGATTCTGGCTCCTTTGAAAACTCTGTTCCTTATTGTGTTTTATAGATGGGGAAATTGAGTCATGAGAAAATCAGTGTAAATTAAGAAAGGAAAAAGGGATAAGGAAAATGGGGTTATTATTTGTGCCTCCCATGTAGGTCTTATTCTCAGTATATGGAGATCTAAGCAAAAGAAGGGGAATGAGCAAGAGCTCTGTTTCTTTCTACCTACATTTTCAGGAGGTGCTACATTAATTTCGACTAAAAGAGAAGTGGAGAGCAGATACTAAAGGAGCACAGTGGTTTAGGAGCCCTTTCCTTCCCATAATACAGTAGCCATTTTTGTCACACTGGATTTCGAATATAAAATACAGAGCTCCTGCACAGGGTATGTAAGGTTTTGTCTCAGCCAAAAAAAAGAGCTTCAGCTCCTTCATTCCTGCAAAACTTTTTTAATCTACTATTCTGTTTTTACCTAGATATTGCCAGGAAAAACAGAAAGAAGAGATAAGGTTTGAATTTTAAAGAGGGCAATGGAAAAAAAAAAAAAAACCTGAATCAACACAAAAGCCTTTCAAACCTTCTTACATAACTAGATAGTGTTCCTTCCCTTATTACTCCTTTATTTTATTCTTTTGCAAATAGCAAAGTCAGGAAGAAGGCCCAAGTTTCTTGATTTCCTGCTGCTACTTCAGCCAGGAACAGCCCCCCATCCTGTGCTACGTCAAACCCCTTCTCTTTTAGACTGCTGAGAAGCAGTTACAGGTGGATCCAGACAACAAACCACTTTTATTATTATAGCGAGAGAAAAGTGAGGAGACGGCTTTGATGGAGCTGTATATGTCCATACATATCTCAACAGCGTTAGCAATCTGCCCAAGATGTTGCTGTCAGCATGCGGGATGCGGTAAGGAGTGGGAACGAGCCCTTCAGTTCTGCAGCATAACTGGAAACTGTATTTCATAGCTGTCAGGTCACTTGAGTGAAAAACATGTCAAGTTCCTTAGATGACTCCTTTCATAATACCCAGTTACCACGTCAGACTGCGAGGGCTTCTCCTACCCACACGCAGCCTGTTTGCTTCGCTGAACCACTTCTTGTATCATGTTTCTCCAGAACTATCCCCAAAACAAGGCATATCAGCAGACACCTCCTTTCCTTACAGCCACGGTCCCGTAAGACAGCCTTTCCACAGAAGAGAATGAAAAGCAAATGCATGTGGGCAGAGGAATTTTTCATGGGTATTTTATGGCTCTCGTTTTCTTGTTATGTTTTTCTATAACCATCAAATACATAAGATGCACCCAAAAAATACTGTGAAAAGTATTATAAAACTATTAGGTTGACAAATGATACTTCCTCATTTAGCATGAAAGATCATATTCATCCGGCCGTCAAACTTCTCCCTAATAAAATATGTTTTTTTAAAATCACTTTTGAAAAATAGTCACATATGGATTGTATTATATTTGTAGGTGTTTTCAGGCCAGAGAATATATTTTGTTCTATTTCTGCAGCATGCTGTGCGGTGCAATTCTGCTCTGTGAGCATGGCTTTTGGTGCAGGGACCCTTACAAGCCCAAAAGCTGAAGCTACATATCATAGATTCAAAGCAAGAGAACTTTACCATGTTTTACCTAGACTTGTAAAGTATTTCAGTGTCTAAAGTTAGTGATTTTTAGCTTGAAAGCACCGCTCACCTCGCCTTCTTGGAAAGTCAGATGCGTAAAGACGTCTCCAGAAGATGAAGATGGAGAGTGCCCAGGCGTGGAGCAAGAAATGCAAAATGCACTTCTGAAACAAGACCTCTGGGAAGGGGACGCGTCTCATGTCACATCAGACTAAGAACTGCACCCACCCTGGTTACCCTGGCCCATCATCACGCATCTTCACATGCCTTCAGGAATGGCAGATAGCAAGCGGCAGGCAACGGGACAGTCAAAACTTGCATCTAACACAGCCACCAACTCCAAGGGACTCGCTGGGGAGAAAGCTCCTTCCTTAACATTTTGCTCCTTGATTTTTAGAAGTTCTTGCACTACGGTAACCTCAAAAGGCAAAAAGTACAGCAAACCATCACGACCCTGGTACTGACAAGAAGCTGAGGCACGTTGGTAGGCAGAGATGCTTCATCTATTCTGCTTTTCTGCTCCAAGACACACGGAGAGAGTGCTTTGATGTTATTATTTTTGAACATAACCAAAATAAAGAAGTATCCCAAGTTGCTGCCTTATATAAAGCATTGAAACCATTGGTGATATTGTCACCAATGGCTGAATTTTATGTCCTCTTTTTTTTTTTTCCTGTAAATTAGTGCCAGATTCACAGCCCTGTCAACCAAGCTCCTTTCTCTTCTTCACAGAACAGTTCAAAATACCAAGTAAAGCAGTTCAGATGTGTCCAGTCTCCTCCAGACAGCTTGCCTTACATCTGACCTAGAGGAGCCTGTCTAGGAGTGAGACGCTTGATTTCTAGGTATATTAGGGCCAGATTCTCAGCTGGCATAAATCAGTTACATCTTCCTAAAGTTATTATTAGCTAGTGCAATTTACTCAAGAAAAGGATCTGGCCCCGTCAGCCTTTGGCTTCTCTGCAAAGGCTTTTAATAAGGCGCCAACTGTCCTGGCAGTGAGGATATATTGAGTAGCGCTCAAAGTGAGCAGTAGCAGACAGGAGCTCAGCCCAGTAACATTTTTTTCCCTGCAAGAATTAAGCACAGCGCTTCTTTTAAGACTGAAACAATTCTTACTGTTCCACTAAAACAAAGAGCAACTCATACAGCGAATACCAGCAAGAAATGGGAGAGGAAATTTGTAAAACAAAAGCAAAGAGGACCCCAAAACAATAGCGAGCGGGCAGCCGAATCCAGTGAGGTCCCTCGCACACGTCGTTGCGACCCTGCAATACCCACGTGCGTCAGCTCCAACTGCCCTGTGGAAGCAGGCCCGTTCTCCCTGGCTTCTGCTCACACTAAGTGGTGACACAAAGTGCGCCCGCAGTTTTGTGCCCACAGTGGAGTTTTGTAGAGCATCAGCAGAGTTTCAGATGTGCTGGGCTTCACAGGGTTGCAGGCGGGAGGAAGGGGAAGGTAATGTTCTTGTAAGCCCTGGCTGCTGTCCCCGCTAGCAGGACCTTGTTTTGGATGAGGTCTCACCTGGGCGTCATCATCTTTGGAGTCAGTTCTGGGAATGGTTCATTAAAGGGGTCCCACTGTAAAGGGGATACAAACTTCCAAGCTGAGAACTCTGGATAGCTGATGTCAACAGAACAGTGAGTAAAAGTGTCTTCTCCCCAATCTCTCCCTGTTACAAATTAAAAAATAGACATTTCCTTTCTGCAAAGTCTTTTGATTTTAAATGCTACCTTCCTTCAGCCCAGTCAAACGCAACCAGAATGATGCACTTTGTTTGCTCCTAAGTTGGCTTATTTTTATGAACGAGCAAGCAAAATCTTGCAGGAATTTGCCCTACTTTGCCCTGATCTGAAAATTCTGAAAATTTGTCTTTCAAGACCCAAGACCCAAGATGCAAAACTTGAAACACTGTGGATTAAAAGAAAGAAAACAGATGGGAAAATACAATGGGTTCATCAACAAGAAATCATGAAATATCTTGAGGTGGAAATACAGCTTCCATATAGAAAAATCCTGAAAATTCCCTCGACTTCTCTTTTCATCCATCTGGTTGTCTCTTGCTGTTTTTCTCTGCCAGAAATGCCTCCCTCCCCTTCAGTGGGAACTTCAGTGCCCACCAACACATCTCCTCTCTCCTGCTGCCCCCCGCCGTTGCCTGCAGCTCCTTGCCCTGTGGCTTCCGCAGCATTCGCGCAAGCTGCTGGCCAAGCAACTGTTTTTTTCCCCAAGTTATCACTAAGCACATGTGCCTTGTTTTCCGACTTAAGGCAACGGATGAGTAAATCTCTAATTTATGAATGTGCTGAGCGCTCATCTCTTGCAGCTGGCACTAACCAGTGCCATGCTCTGCCCTTAAAGAGTGAGCTCTTGCTAAATGCTCCAAAAATCAAGCCAGGCACCTCGCCCAAGCGCGGCATCCCGAACGCAGCCCATCCGCAGCGTTTTCAGCTTGCCCTCCGCATCCGCACGGACGAGCCTAAGAAAATTCTCCCCTCGCCGGGCACGACGTGCGGCGCGTGGAAGAGGCCCGGGGTGAGCGCGGCCGGGCGCTTTCGGTGCGCGGGCAGCATAAAGCGCAGCGCAGTGTCACCAAGGGCCGCGCCGCTGCCGCGGGGCCACCTGCACCCGGCTCCGGCGGCCCCGGCCCGTCGGGGGGCGCTTGTGGCC
>VWPW01021686.1:250839-406597 GCA_013389825.1 Crypturellus undulatus | reverse complement strand
TGCTGCCAGCGCCGTGCGGGGCGCGGGGGCACCGGGCGGAGCGGGAGCCGCCGCGGGCTCGGCAGCCGCCAGCCCTGATCCCCTCCCGGTGAATGCAGGAGGCGCTGCCCGGCAGGGCGCGCGAGTGACACGGTGACACCTCCCGCGGTGGCCGCAGCGCCCGGCCGGGGCCGGCGGCGGGGACAGCGGGAGTGCAGGGGAACGGGCTGGGGAAGGGAGGCGCGGGGAGGGGGTGTTCAACTCTTCTTAAATGTCATACTTTAATGGGGATGGAAAATGTGAATTTTCTGTGCATTCCAGGAACAATTCCTTTGGGGGACGGGGAGGGGGGTGACCTTTAGCACCGACTCTCTTAAGAGAGGAGAGTCGCTGAGTGTTTATCTGGATGGCTGAAAGCTTTCCCTGGTGGAAGTTTATGGAAGTGTTAAAGGGGGCGGATAACACCGACTTTGGAGGCGCTTGTCCAATGATCTGGAGGGGCTCGCAGAGCGGCTCTCAGCTGGCAGACATTTAAATGGGAGACAGCTCGGCGCTGCCGCAATTGGCAGGCAGGACCCGAGGCTCCCTCTCTATGGGCTCGCGGGCGGCTGCGGGCTCCCCCCGCTGCTGCTCCGCCGAGTGACCCCCCGCGCCGCGCCGCGCCGCGCCGCAGCGAGGAGCCGCCGCCGAGCAGGTGAGCGGGGCCCGGTGCCGCGGTGAGGGCCACCCGCGCCGGCAGCGACCGAGCGCGGCCAGGCTCCGCGGCAGGAAAGGGGCACATCTGAATCCCTTTCTCCCACCTTCGGGGAGGGGGGTGGGAGGAGTCTTTCATGGGTGCCGGGCAAAACCCGCGGGCGCCTCGGTGCAGCCGCGCACGCCGCCCGACCCGCCTGTTACGCGGCGGGCGCCGTCGCATCCCTCTCTCCCCGCAGACAGGGCGATTGCAAAAGCCCGGCCAGCTCTGCCTCTCCTCCCGCCCGCGCCACCATTCCCGGCCAACGGGGCTCGGCGCCCGCCTGGCACCCGGCGAAACGCCGGCCGGGCCGCCGCGGAACGGGCGCGGGTCCCCAGGTGCCGCCCCGTCCCTCCCGTCCCGCCTCTGCCCGCTGCTTGGCGCAGGGCACCGCGGGCGGCCGAGAACCTGGGGACAGCTCCGTCCGGAGGGCTCCGTCGGCCCGCTCGGCTGCTCTCTGCTTCTGTCCCCGCCGCGTCCCCGCGTCCTGCGCTCCCACCTGCCTCGGAGCCCTCGGCGCTCGCTGCCTCCCCTCCCGGGCTAAGCGGCGCCCTGCGCGGGGCGGGAGCCGCCGCGGGCCTGGCCNGCGCCCTGCGCGGGGCGGGAGCCGCCGCGGGCCTGGCCCGACTCTGCGGGCGCAGCCGCGGGGCGCGCGGAGCCCGTCCCGGCCGCGCTGCCCCGTCCCGCCGGGAGAGGTTTGTTCCCTCGGGCCGACCCCAGCGAGCACGGGGCCCTGTGGCAAGTCCTGTCGGCTCGGGCGTCTCCTCGGCGGAGCTGCCGGCCCGTCGGGCGAGGCTGGAGCAGCAGCCCCCAGGCAGCCACGTCTGGGTCTGTGTCCGTGTCCGCAGGGAAGCTGGGCCGAGTTGGTGGCCTCCTTGCCCGGACAGCCCCGGTGATGGCTGCAGTGGCATCACTTAGTGTGACGGGGAAGGGACTCCGGCAGCCCCGTGTGCCCCTTGGTGCTGCATGGCCGCAGCCCTTTCTTCTTGCCCTCTGCGGCCTTCCCTGGCCACCAGTGGCGGTTGCCACCACGCTCCAGGCTTCCCGCTTTTAATTCCTCCCATTAAGCCCCTTTATGCAGAACGCACGCGTCGCTGGAACACCGGCGTGCGCTTGGCCTGCGCCGTCTGCTAATGGGGCCCTGGGTTAAGTTACAGACACATTTGGTGAGACGTGCGGAGACCTTCGGGTCTAGCGCCAGGAAATCCCGGGCTGGGGCTTTCTTTGAAGTACGTGTGATGATTTGCAAGCAGGGGAGCTGCCGCCTTCTCCCCAACGCCGCGGCGCGCTGAGAGCCCAAGACACACGGGAGCATCCGAGCGGCTGCGGGAGCCGTACGGGAGCCGCGCCGCGTCGCCCCTTGCTCCCGCAGATGCTCCCGCGCTGCGCGGGGGCATCGGCTTTTCTCCAGACACGGTCACTCAGCTTCCTCCGCTGCTTTCTCGCTGTCAGTAAGCAGAGCTGTTCGGAGTAGCAAACCCCTATTCCGGTGCTTCTGCAGATCCGTGCGCAGATTTTTCCGGAGGGAGTTTCCGGAGTGAATCCGTGTTGCTCCAGGGACATCGTTGGGATGCTCAGAGCTCGGGTTTGCAAGAGCCGTGCCCACCGTGGTGCGCAACTTCCCCTTGGTCCTGCGGGATGTCCTGCAGAGCGGCACGCTCATTAGCGAGGAGTTGTGAAGTTCTCTGTTTTCTTCACTTTTTCCCCCGTATGGCTCTCTGTCTTCATCACGCTTCTCAGAAAAGCCACCTCCATGACTCACGAGCGGGAGTCATAGGAAAAGTTAACGTATCCCAATTCTAGCAATGAGAGATGTTAGTTTTGCTGGTTTAGTCTTGAAAAACATGATGAGTCTCTAGAAATTGCCATTGCCATGCATTTTTGTGCGTTAAAAATACAGATCTATGGACTACAAAAACATTACATGAGAATATTTCCGTAATTCATACAGAATAAACCAGGCATAGAATTATTCTGATCCTCTGGGACATAAACCACTCTGGTTTTCTCAATCTTTGGGCGGTATTTGAAGCCACCAAGTGCAGCTATTTTATTAGGTTTTCTGCAGATAATTTTTCATGTTTTCTGTGAAGCCCATGATTCCATGGCTTATCATAATATTTTCCTCCTAAATATGGTTCACAGATGACACTTCGGGCCTGCTGAAGTCGGTGGGAATCTTGCTGTATGTTTCCGCAGAAGCAGGACTCCATCCAACACTTTTAAACAAGTTGCTCCGTGCTGAAACTTTTAGTAATAACTTTATGACTCTGCCTGGGAACTCATAGGGAAACACCGTTCATAAATTGACATTTGGAGCTTCTTAATTTATAGGAGAAAGCGCCTAAACAAAAAATTTACAACTTAATTGTGTTAAGTAACAAACCAGAAAGGGATCAGATGAAGTGCTGCTAGTATTAATCCATGAAATTCCTCATGTGCCTCAGATGATTAGATCTTGGGCGTTAGATAAACCACACATTTAGCTATATAAATGTCAGGGCCCAAGTCTGCTCCTGTTTGAAGTCAACAATAAAATTGATGATGATGATGAAAAGTAGAACTCTAAACCCAGCAGTGAAGTTTAGAAAGAACAGATTTTTGAAGTACTTTGCTACTCTTTAGAAAAATAAATATTAATGATACCAGATCTCTCAGTGGATTTTCAGGAAAATAAGTAGGAATTGAACTTGGCATTTTGTTGGTACTCATGAGGATTCTCAAATCAGTATTCTGATTTTGCCAGTGCTTCTGCAATAGCCAGTATCGTCCAATTTGCTGCTGAAAATGTTGCAGAAATTTTGAATTTTGAAATATTTGAAATTTTACAGACTAGTCCTGCACAGCTCTTACCCAAGCTCCAGGGTTATTACTGCTTTAAACTTATGGGTGTGGAAAGGAAAAGTACTTAAGTTTACTTAAGGAGGAATTTCTTTTTGATAAAACTTTGGGCACAATAATACTGATTTTATGACTTTATCTTGTACTGTTTCTTGTTCTATTTTTTTTGCAGCAACAAAAATATGGTAGGAAATCTTTTCACAAACACTGTTTCATAGAAGGATGGATCATTTAGGTCCCTAGTGTAGCCAGAGATGCATTTCTTTCTCATAAGAAAATACTTTGCTTTGGGACCAGAGATAGCACAGGGTTCGGGCATTGCATTTTGGCTGTTTTCCTTACTTAGGCATTCCACCTCCTTTTTCTTTGCAATTGGACTTATATATATATACACATATATATAAAGTAATTTTTAATAATTGCTTAAAAATAACTCTTTTGATAGTAATTCAAGTAGGTTTCTACTTGAGCTCCTTTTGGAGTCATGAAGTTCACACAGCCTTTTATGTGAGTCTATATTCAAACTATAATTTAGCCCCAAATGATTAGATTGCTTTTATTCTTACATTTACCTTTTGGAAGTGACCAAAATAAACATTTTTTTTTTTCTGAGTTGCTAATTTTCATTTGAATCACAGTCTCTTTTCTTTTCATATAGTACAATGTCCACCTCTAAGGTTGTAAACCAACTCAGTGAAAATTTTCTTTCCTCCCCCAGTTTAGGATTATATTTAAAAAATGCTTAATAAAGGAGCATGAAACTGGGAGAGATGTTGTACAATGGTAAACATTACCATTAAATTTTATCCAAATTACTGTCCCAAAGGACACCTCATTTTCAGATAACCAAACCTGAGATGACTGTGCAAGCTGTTGTGAAACCAAAAGGTGGAGCGGCATAACCTGTTTTAGGAATAAAAGTGGCACATACCTGTATTGGCAAAACATCATCTCAATAATGGGACACTAAACGAGTACCCAAGGTTTCCCAGCACTTCTTAGAAGCTAACATTTTCTGTTGCATGCAATCACTTTTTTTCCTTAAGACTCTGGCACCATGTTGAGTAAGTTAATAGTAATATCGAAATAGTGTCGAAATACAGTGTATATGGTGTACGGTCACTGGGGAAATGGGAACAGCTCTGGAAAGAGTCGTTCTCATCTTTCCAGGAAATAAGAACTGTTTTATAGCTGTTCTTAGAAAAAAGGAAAAAAAAAGAAAGCCAAAACATGGAAAATAAAGTTAAAAAGAAGCATGTTTAAATAAAATTGAGATTGTAACAAAAATAGAAAAAAGACAGCGAATGTGAAGTCTGAGCTCACACTTGAAATTAGGCTGCATTAGTCTTCAATCAGAATTCCCAACATTTTTTTCTTTCTATGTCTGAGTTGCAAGGGTATTAAAATTGCATGTTCTGTACAGCATTTTATTTAGATATTAAAAGCAGCCTTTCCACATTGTCTGTTGGAGCCAGTAGTAGTGTCATTCTAACACCCCTGTTCTTTATGCCTGAAGTACAACAAATGTATATACTCATCGTGCATATTATACATTCTAGGTACAATAATGATCCAGAGACAAACATTTATAATACTATATCTACAAGCAAGTCCCTGAATGTGATGGAGAGCTCCTATAACCCTTTCCCACCCTTATAGCTCTTTTCCTAACCCCATCAGGTGGAAGGGCTTTTCAAACACCACAGTACAAAGTTTATTTTGACTTGGTGGCTGGAAAGACCTTAAAAATTAAAGTACATCTTTTGCAGTAGTAATGGCCATCCTGAGCCTCTCCTGAGTGGCTACATTGCCGCTGTAGAGTTGGCATCTGACTGGTTTTTTGCCCAGCTGCATTGCCTTAGGCAGAGCAGGTAAAATAGTACAGGGGAATTCCTGTGGTTTCATGTTTCATATGTTTGTTGGGTGGCAACATAAGCAGGACTCCAGGTCAGAAGCTCTTTTGCCCTTCAGTGGTAGGATTAGTCAAATAAGAGATACAACTACAGCACTTGAAGCACGTAGAAGAGAGCGACTTCCCCTTTTTCTCTTCCCAGTTCTTCCCTTTTTAATGTATGTACATCCTTGATTGCTTGCAAAAAAATCCTAAAATGGTAGAACTGCCAAGAGCCCTCCAGGGGCTTCCCCCAAGCCCCCTGCCAGGAGAGTCCTGAGTGCCCCTTTCCCAAGCCATCTTGCTGGCTGAAGCCAGCCCTTGCTTTCTGGGCATCCTGGAGAGTCCAGTGCTTCTGGGACGTGTGACAGCCAGGGACTTCCTTCCCAGCTCATTGTCAGAGCTTTGGGAGCTAATGGTGAAAAATAACTGGGCCACCAGGAACGAGGAAGGAGAGAGAGGCCATTCCCACACCAGTATCTGCATCTGGAGCAGCAGCGCATTTTGAAGAGCCCGGTTGTCTCCACTTACTGCACTTGAAGTGGTTTTGTGTGAACAGGCGACATTCTTGTACAGTGCAACCCCTCATGACTTCATGTCATGTATGAAATACTGCTGTCCTCATATAACCTCCCAGGAATACACTGTATGTAACAACTAAAACTCAGAGATCTCAAAATGTCTTAACACTGTTGGACTGCATGTGAGTCAAACTATCTATCAAGGACTCACAGTAATCCAATTTGAAATTAATTTGAAATTAAATTTGAATAATGAAATCTGAAATTAGAAACGGCTCTTTTAGCTTATATTTTCTCTTATTATTATATATGCTTTTATATTAGTTGCATGTCTCATTGTACATCTGTTACTTACCTTAGGCTTCACTGCACTTGCACTCAGTGGATCAACACAGTTCAGTAAAGGAGAGCTTGGGATGCTGTAATTCAAATAGGTGGAAACAGTATGCAGATCATATATCGTAGGCAGATTATTCAAGAAGCTGAGCTAAACTTACAACTTAAGAAAACATAGCTGGAACAGATCTCCTGAGTTTAGTCCTCTGGTACTGCAGGTAGCCATTTCATAGAAATCCTTATGTAAAATCTATTCTTCCACAGGTGTAAATCAAGAACAACATGCACAGTACCAGTAAGACATANATTCTTCCACAGGTGTAAATCAAGAACATGCACAGTGCCAGTAAGACATGAGGGAATGGGAACTCTTAAACAGGGTAATATACAAGGAGAAAGGAGCTGGAAATGGATGCATGCTACACAAAACTGAATTCTGTTTGGACTTGCTTTGACTTTGAATCACCATATACGAAAGCTTTAACTACCCTGTAGTTCTGAAATAGCTGTCCAGCTGGTAAAGGCTGAAAACTTATCTTTCACGTGTGTATACACGTATGCACACACGTTTCTTTTATAGAACAGAAGATTTACTGCATACCTGCCCTGACTTCTGCTGATGTCTGAAATCCCCAACTGTGCTTTCTCGCCCACCCCTCTCTGCAGGATGCTCCGCACACTGTACGCCGCGGGCGCGCTCTTTCTTCTGCTGGGATTCCTGCTGCCGGCAGCGGAAGGCAGGAAGAGGAACCGTGGCTCTCAAGGTGCCATCCCTCCCCCTGACAAAGAGCAGCCCAATGATTCGGAGCAGACGCAGGCGCAGCAGCAGCCCGGCTCCCGGCACCGAGAGCGGGGCAAGGGCACCTCAATGCCGGCCGAGGAGGTGCTGGAGTCCAGTCAGGAGGCACTGCACATCACCGAGCGCAAATACCTGAAGCGGGACTGGTGTAAAACTCAACCCCTCAAACAAACTATCCACGAAGAAGGCTGCAACAGTCGCACCATCATCAACAGGTTCTGCTATGGCCAGTGCAATTCCTTCTACATCCCGAGGCACGTGCGCAAAGAAGAAGGCTCTTTCCAGTCCTGCTCCTTCTGCAAGCCCAAGAAGTTCACCACCATGACTGTCACACTTAACTGCCCTGAGCTGCAGCCCCCGAGGAAGAAGAAGAGGATCACCCGAGTTAAGGAGTGCCGGTGTATATCTATTGACTTGGACTAAGCGGAGGAGCCGCCGTCCTGATCGCACCCTGACTGTGTGCCAGCATCGCGAGAGTGAGAGGTATAGACCAGCGCACCTCCAGGGCTGGACGCAACTGAGAGGAACCGAGTGAATTATCTGAAAAAAACAAACAAAAAAAGAAGCAAAAAGAGGACTTAGGGGAAGGACATGCATGTGTGTGATTGTGTGCAAGATGGAAAAGGGAGGCGGATAAGCAAACAGATGGATGTTCACTATGGTAAAATTATTTTTATCAGGGGTTCAAAATACTGAAATCTATTTACCCGCAGGCTCAACATCACAGTAATTAGGTTTCCTAGTGCACATCCACATTTTTGCCTCTTACGGGCAAAGTGCAGCTGTGGCTTTTGCTCATGTTCACCTACCAAGCTAGTTGCTTTTACCGTATCAAAAGAAACATCGCACTGTGCAGACAAGAAGTTTGAAAGCATGAAGCTACCCTGAAATGTAAAGTAGGCTAAGCCATAGCATAACATCACAAAAAATAACTGTCGTGTCAGGAGTTTCAGAAAATAAGTGCACTCCAAAAGCCGTGTTGGCAGAACAACAGGGGGAAGGAGGAGTGTGAAAAAATATCGGTGTAGGTGGAAAGAAAACGGAATTACAGCAAGTTAGGAAGAAAAGGGTCAAAGTAAGTAGATGGGGGAATACAAATGGAACAAAAAAGAAAGATACATATATAGAAAGACACAAAAAGAGATATTGTCTTCTGTTTACGTTTTACTTTAATTTATAGACCTATTCATATATTACATAAATTAAAGAGAAACTATATACAGGACTATAAAGAGATTTTCAAATTCTAATGGCTAAGACCCACTCTTGTGCCACTAGATCCATTAGAAGTCTTGTATTTCAGCAAGCAGTTATCCTTCATATCTACACATGTATGTATACGCAGTACCCGTTACGCATTGGTATAACATCGTGCGCGCAGGGAGTGTGCCGACCCCTCCGCGCGCATCTGCCCCGCTCCTGCCTTTTCACACGGACACCCATACTGCAGCCCAGAACTCTTGCTAGCCGAGATCTAAGTACAAAATGGCAGTAATTTAGCACATCAAGAGCAAAGCAAAGAATTAGAGCAAGCATCATGTGACTGCCAAAGCCAGAGCCACACAAGAGACAAAAGGCACGACATTCGGGGCTAGTAACCCGCGCATTGTTATTGTTATTTTAGCTCTGCCACAGGCATGCAGCTTGTTGGAAGAGACACGCAGAGCTTTGCCAGCAATAATCCGCTTTTTATATCTTTTACCACAGACTTGCATTTACACAGGATCTGGACTAAGTAAAGAGAATTTCCTGAAAATTAAGGGCTAGCTGCCCCTCTTGCTTTGGTGAGGGGGAGGAACATGGAAGGGGACAGGCCTCACCTGCAAGGCTCTGCCACTGCCCCCTCCTATGGAAGTGGGGGCCGAAGCCAGAGCTGAGCAGGGGTTTCAATGGAGGGGCCACCAAAAGCTGTTTTGTCTAGGTGGCCCCGAGCACTGCTCTGGGAGCCCACACTGCTCATGGGCTGCACCCAGGAAGATGCACATTCCCACGCAGACTGCCGCCGGCGCGGGGCCTTGCGGCAAGGCCGACGCTGAGCCACTATCCTGCTGCTGTGTCTGTCCCCTGAGCCGCAAGGAGCGTGTTCCTGCTTGTGTGAACACGTCCAAGGGGAAGCGCACGCCGCGGCACATCACACGCACATGAAAACACATGGAATGCGCAGTCGTTACAGCAAAACCACAGCCCTTCTTACACAATGTATTGTGCAATCATTAGCTGTATGCTACATCTCTGCAGTCCGTATATTCTTCCTGCAAAGCGCACACTGCTCCGAGGTCTGCAGCTGTGCAATTAGGAGGGGGCAACTCCTTGCTTCATGTTACTAAAAGGCATTGCATCTGGTATACTCTCATTCAGCAGGTTTGACGCATTTATTCATGGGTTTTAAAATCCAGTTTTAAAATCTGGAATTACAGGAGGTAGATTTCCACTGTGTGGAATGTGAATAGTTAAACAGAAAGATATGGATATTTAATGTTATTATTAATACAAATCCTTTTTCGATGATAATTTACAGGGGTTGTTTTCCTTTTATTTTTTCTTGAGTTGGTTTGGAGGTGCAAGGGCTGATCTCAATCTTTGCTGAAAGTTGTATACTAGCTAATGTCATTACAGTAATGGGCAAACCTTAAGAATGAAATCTTATCTTCCTTCTAAGTTGATAGCAAAACTCCTTTTTTCATTAGCGGTGATAGGATTTCATCCTAGGCTGCGCTGTCTTAAAACCCGTAGACATCAAGCAAAGCTTTCGACATTACTAGCTCCTCTATTTAACATGAGGTTAACATTCTGAAGGACAACTGATAACAATTTTACAAACCTATGTTCCAAAAGAGCCTATGCCTTGATCACAAAGGAACTTCCCTGGAGGCAGATCCCCCCATAAATATGTAAATTTTATACAAAGAACTTTTATGAATTGCTAGTTATTGCCTGAGAGTAAGAAAGTTCTGCTAACGTACAATTATACAAGATATTAAATATCAACCACAATATGTATTTAAATGTCTGCTTTATTCTAAAAACAATGGACTATATAACCTAAGGCTGCAGTATTTTCATGCTCGGTCTCACAAAGCAAAACTTGGTTTAAAATGAAGTTTTAATTATTTTGTAACTGAATAGAATTGGAGTTTTTTCTTCCCAGCATTTTGTACGTCATTTTAACTACTAGTAACAAATAAATACAAAATCTTCTCCAGCCCATGTCTATTGTTTTTTTTTATTATTATTTCTTCCTTAAGTTTCCAGCTCTTTCTGGATCTGTTGTACTTTACTCTGACTTCTGTGGTTTCTTCTAATTAGAAAAGGGCTTACATTATGACAATGGGGCACAGAGACAAGCAATGGCACCATCATTCACCATGGGTACTTCAATAAGGTTTTTAAACAAGATCTGTCACTTCCCCCTAACCCTCCCACAATTTATAGAAGGAAAAATCTCAATCTTTATTCACACTTTTCCCCTTGTAAACCATATAGTGACAGTTCAAAATATAAATAAAACTTGAATTGCTGTAGAGATGAAGTTGGATTCAGCAAGCCTGCCCTACACCTTACCTCTATGTTTCATTCCCACTATCACAAAAGCATAGGGAACACTTCTGTAACACGACACTTCTGAAGCTGCAAATAGGGAAGGAGAAGTTGGAAAGTAATGACAGAGAGTACCTAAAGGTTTGTCACTGCCCTTTAACTGCTCTGTCCCTGCTGACAGCCCTTGGAGAGACTGACACTGAGGAGAAGCTGTAGCCACAGAGGACGGATTGCTTCGAGCTTCCCGCTCAGCAGGTAGGAGATGGGCAACAGCAGCACAGATCATACCACCCCAACGTGCTCCTCCATCAGGCGTGTGAGGGAATCAGTTGGGCAGTCCAGACTGTGTTGAAAGCTCCTTCAATAGAGACCACTATAGAATCATAATGGTTGGAAAAGGCCTTCAGGATCATGGAGTCCAACCGTAAACCCTTCAACACCATGCCTGCTAAACCATGTCCCTGAAAGTGTCTCATCTACAGGTTTCCTGAACGCTGCCAGGGATCAGTGGCTCTGCCACTTCCCTAGGCTGTCTGTTCCAGTGCTTCCCCGCTCTTTCCCTCTTACTGAACTGGCCTGAGGATAATCTCGCAGCCCACGTGGGCCTCTGAGCAGAAATAAAATGCAGTAATTTTCAGAGGTACCTTTCTGTCCAAAGGAGTGAGAGTGGCGTGGTTGTATATACCCCGTGCTACCAGCAAGGCAGTGTGCTCCTTTAGCATACACAAAGGAAAGATTCAGATGTCCAGTTTCAGCGCTGAAAAACAGAGTGATGACAAGATCCCGTGCGTTTTCCTTCCTACTAAGCTGAAACACGGATGATGAAACATGGAGCTGACCAGTCTCTGTAGTACTGTTTCTTTGTGGGTTTTTGGGACTAGCTTTTTCTAAAGGATGTTTAATTCCAAAGGATGTTGTTTAAATCTTTGTTCAGTTCTAGAAGTTTTTCTGTGCTTCTAAAATTTTCTGAATCATTATGTCTAAAAAGCAATTGATTTGTTCTGGTCCGAGGCTTGGGCACAACTGGACACAATATATTTCCATGAAAAGATGTGCATGTATATCTTCATTTGAAGATTTAAAACAAAGAGATAGGAGAGGTTTTTTTTGTTTGTTTTTCTCTAAAAAACTCTTGGACTTACTTTTTTGGTACTTTCTTGTACTATGGTGTTATTATTTATATGCTAATAAACGAAGACGGTCATTATAATTTACTTTCGAACTACATAGCAAATTTGAATCAAAGATGCATCCACTGTGAAGTCCCTGGCACTTTGTAGATGATGATGCTGAAGAAAAGAAGATGAGAGAGAAACAAGCCGCACATGGTAAGTTTTGAGGGAAATCGAAATAGGATCATTTTTCCCCTTCCTCCTGTAAGGGAGTCTGGATTTCTGCTCGCAGTTCCTCCGCGCATGTGCTCTGTTAGCCATGTGCTGTGCAGTTGATCTGTACACACGTAATGAGACGAAGGCCTCGAGCACGTCAGGCTCGCGCTGCGTGTGCAGGACAGCTGAGCAGCACATGCACACAGTAGGTTTGCCGTGTTCAGGACGGGTCGCTGGCACCAGCAGCATCGTGGCTCCTCGCCAGCTGCCTGTCAGCAGCATTGCCTGTGTTGGAAAAAGGGCATGCGTTTGCCAAAACCATGCAGTTATTTCACCTTGTAATTTAGCTTCTTCTGTGCAGAAAAAGAAGCACTGGAGAGTGGGACCCATGGGCACTGACGCTTTGTGCTGTCCCGTATACTTGAACTTAGAGCTGATACTTCCCAAAGATTTCCTGAAAAGGAAACATCAAGTCATTGCTAGAAGGATGAGATCAGCAGGTACTTTTGCTTAGCCAGCGTTCCACTTAGGCACCCTTTCCTTCTCTTTTGAAACATAGCTCTTACACTCCAAATGTGCTTTAGAAACCACTTAATGAATTGCTGAAATACAATAGTCACTAAATAACAGCAGTACAAGGTCCAAAATTATTTCTGAGTCATTCTGCTTACTTGAATAATTGCACTAAAACTGAAGGATTTTAAAGGGAAATGCAAGGAGAGTAAAAATTAATGTCTACTTGGGTTTAGTCAAAACAGTGGAGATATCACTGCTACAGATTTCTAATAACCTTCTGATCTTGACCTCAGGCTATCAAAAAATGTAAGTGCAACCAGATTCAGGCACTTTGCTTTGTTTTTTTGCTTATCAGCTGAGATGTAAGCCAGAAATACACAGCAGCATATCCATTGCACGACCAGTCCCAGGAGTGCAGATTTTTGATGCTACCTTTAATGCTGTTTCATAAACCTGAGCCTGTCTGTGCTGGCCGCTGGGCATGTGGCTGGTGATTTTAGGGTGCCCCTCAATGACATGTGGCTTCTGCTGCCTGAATTCATCCCTGAGTTTTACGGGTGGTACGGGGAGGAGTAGAGAAATTTTAACTTGCTCACTCTTCCTATTATTTTCTGAAAATATTGAAAGTAAAATTCCTAATTGAATGATTTTAAGGGATGCGGAGATCAGATTATACATAAAAGGAGACTTCTTGGGATCACATTAAAAAATAAACTTCTAAATTGCAATAAGCAATAACTTCTCCTTGCTGTGATGCAGATGTAAGTCACATAGCTTGGGGATGAATCAAGTAGACAAGTTACACTGACTCCCAATAAAAGCTCTGCAAATAATATCTATATCTGAAATGTTCATGTTTGCATTTCTTTTTTAAAGAATGCCTTATGGAAATAGCTATATTCCAATTCATATTACAAGAGATCAAAAGAACAAAGTTTAAATTAATATCTCCATCTCTAGCACAATTGAAATCTATATCTAATCCTTCTGCCTAGTAATATCAATATGGATTCCAGCAAGAAAGCAATTGGAAAGAATTAATGGCAGTTACAGCTCATCTGGGACAGCAACACTAAAATTCATTAATCATAATTTTATAGTTATTACATGGCATCACTACAGAGCACTGCAAAAATGTTTGATTTCTTTAATGATGAATTTGCAGACTTTAATATTTTTTATTTCAAATTAAACCTTATTGAACCTCTGTGTTTTGCAATTAATTTGTTGAGGTATGAAGGCACTGTCTTTTTTATATTTAAATTGCTGATACATTTTCTCAAGCTAAGCTTTGCTTAGCACATTCTTCCGTTAGAGGAATAAGAAATTGTGCTATATAGATATAAAACGCTTCTGATATTTATCTCTCAAAACAAAGGTATCAAAACCAAGAAATGTATTAGGCATATTTTAAAAGCCTTAAAAATGTAAATTTGCAAAGTTTTTACCTGAAAGTATAGACCAGTGTGCCATGCTTTTTAACAAAGCACTTTCATGAATATCATCACACAAAGTCATCAGTGAAAATAATCACAAAAGTAAGCACAAAAAAATCCACTTTCTTTAAGGATGAACACAAGATTTTGTGCATCCAGTAAGGTTTATTTCTAGACAAATACACTCAATGCCAAGAGGAAAGCTAGATGAAGCACAATCCTTGGGATTCGGAAGACCTCGACTGTCCCTTAGGAAATGTATTTGTGAGGAAAGTATATTTCCATTTTCATGGTTAATTTGTTTGAATTCCAAATGAATGGAGATATTAGGTCTAGCAAATAAAAAGGGGAAAGAAAACTATGTGTACAATCGAAAGAACTTACTGAATTGATCTAAATCCTATGGTAGGTAATTTGATCTAATTTTTGCAGAAAGGCAAATGCCAGATGTTTGCTCCACTTTGATCTTAATAACACTTTAGGCTGCAGACAATAAGATTGGTTTAAAATTTATTGTCTCTTTGATTTCTCCATTCTAATGCTTTTTAAATTCTTTACACAAGACAGATCTATATATAGGCAACTGGGGTGGCATCAGAAGCGTTGTATACTTAAGAAAGACATTCATGAAAAACTCAGTGTGGAACAGTGCCTTTTTATGCATCAAAACAAAGCCAGATTTTATGCAAGCAACATTCAATTTTCTTTTTATAATAATGTTTCTTTTTATTTTGCATATGAAGTTCTGACTGTCGCATCTGTGGCACAGCTCCTTATACAGCTTTTATCTTTCAATAACCTTATTAAAAGTCAAGACAATATATTAAATCAACATTAAGCAGCAGGAGTTGAAAGAAGAGTTAATCCATTTCCTTGCATTGGGAGTGTAATCTACATAGGTCTTTAATTTCATCACCAAGTGGCTTCTAGGATTCTTTGTGTAGAGAATATATTTCAAAAGGAAACCTACTCCTGCATGGACATCAGCAGAGACCTCCAAGAAATTGTAACCTCCAAGAAATCTTGCCTTTAGTTTGGATATTCAGGTTCGAGGAGGCCATGTTGAACTCAGTTTAAAGATTATTATGAAGTGGTCTCAGGTTTCTAGCAGAATATCATCTCATTTATTCACCATTACTGAGAAACAATGAAAGGCAAGTGAGACTGAGAACAAAAGAAAAAGCCATGATTAAAAAAAAGCAAATAGAAAAAAAAGTCCTGGTTTGTAGCCTGGATATCTTATCACAATTCCCTGGCAGGGTTGAAAACCATCTGTCCTTTAGATCCATGCATGATGTATCTAAACAATTGTTTTCACTTTGCTCAGCCTGTTAGTCTGAAAGTTCAAAAAGTCAGAGTCTATTTTCCTCTGAAAGAAATTCCAAACTTTTCCAATGACACTCTTGCTGTTTCACTAACTGACAGAATAATGATCCTGGCAATATTTTTAAACAAATAGTGTGGAAAGCTCTCAGAAGACAACAACCGCCTTCCTTACTCCTCTACCACCAAGTTTGCTCCCTGCAATAATGTTCTTTATAACATACAAGAAAACTTCACTATTTAGAACCAAACATTCCAGTCCTATAATCAGGAATAAAAAATAATGCAGTGTACATGACTGACAATAAATAGTCTTCTCTTGTTACCACATTACTGAGCAGATTGAGAAGACTTCTTGTTACCCACCTCAAGAGGCTGTGTCAAGCAGAAACCTCTGCCTGTGAGAACTGCCTTAGGTGCAAATGCACCCTCAAACCTCATCTGCTTTTGCTGTGCTTCCAGACCTAGAACATCTAGTCAACTGTCTGTATTTATTACAAATACTTTGAAGCACTGTTTGCATGATTTCAAGGCATTTTTTGTCAGTCTTTTTTTAGATATGAATATACCACCTGTACCATTAAATACGGAGTTATGTGAATAGACTGGACAACAAAGTCACATACCATGGAGTTTAAAATTGCATATGATTCCAATTAAGAAGAGTGCAGAAGCACTGGTTTCCTAAAACTGGCATGATGTTATGAGACTCGGAAAATCTCTCGCAACACTAGCCTTTGTGTCTCGTAATTGAAAGGTGTGCAAATGCTCCCCAATGAAATTTAATGGAAGCCACACAGGGAAAGATTTTAGCCTCAGCATTTATCTTTACCAACACGTGGAACCACCTTGATCTGTTTTACTCTTGGTGGAAAAAAAAGGTAGTGTCTATTTCACAGGATAGGATAGGAAGTAAGAGTCAGTGTGATGGATGGTGGGAAGAAAGAAAGGGCAGGAGGGAAGAAATATGAGAGTTAAGTACTGATCTCAAAGATGAAGTCTAGTCTACTGTCAGAAGGTGTATAAATAGCTTGTTAATAACATGAGTGATGTATTGGCATTAGCATGAAAGTAGAAGTATACTCAGTTTGAGAATGGCGTATCGGTTTGCCAGAAACAAGCTATCAGTTAGGGTACAGTTTATATTTGTTAGAAACAAACAAGCTACATCTATGCTCAAGTACAAATCAATTCCTGTGAAAATATTCATATGTCTTAAGGCATTTACCCAGGAGATCTTACTGCAGTAAATTCTGCCATCCCTAGCAAATCTGCTACAATCACTCACTGGGGGCATGTCTACACTTCCGTATGGCATATAAATCCCAAATAAGCTTTAATTTAGCACTAATATAATCGTAAAAGCTTGAAATTAATTATTTAACTAACCTCATTCAATGAATGAGATACGCCCTGCTTTCTGTCTCAACATGTGGAAAAGAGAACTTATAAAACAAATTTTTCCTTTAATGTCCTCTGAAACATCATAGTCACAACATTGCTGAAACTTCAGAAATTTAGGAATAACATTCTGTTCTTTCCCCAGCCCCACCTTGTCTTCCAATTAATCTATCTGCTCCAAAAGGCAGCTCAGTTTCCATTTTGAACTGATGATCATATTGGAAAATGAAAAATAAAAATAATTTGGTGAGGTGATTTTAAGGAACTCCTCTCGCTCTCTTTCTCCCTCTCCTCACCACAAAGTCATTTCCTTCTATGCTCCTTGCATCTTGTCCTGCTGACAAGAGAATGGATGCTGGGAAGAGTGCAACATCAGAAATATATCTGGACATAAACTGAACGACTTGCTGCTGAAATCTGTCACTGTCAGTGCCAGTACAACCAACTTCCCTTGGGAAACAGTTTGTTTTATTTTTCCATTTGCAGGTTTTTTTTTGTGATGTTAAGGAGCTGCTTCATTCAATTGCACAAATCTTGCTTAATTTAGACACCTAAGTTTTTCTGCACTTACTTTCAGTAAAAGAAGGAATTCTTTAATCTGTTATTTCTTCTCCAAGCAAAGTTCATATTGAGCACTATGTTTTTTTTTTGCGGGGGGGGAGGGTTTCAGTTTTTTGATGTTAATGTTTATGATGTTAATATTAATTTGAATTGTTTCTCAACAATATATTACATGGCAGTTAGGGAGATAGCTTCTCTACCTAACGGACTGTGCCTCTGAGAATAAATTAAGCAGAGGAGAGCTTCAAGAGAAATGCTGGAAAGGAGCAATGGACTTAAGCCTTTCCTCACAGGGCTCACTGTTTGTACAATGGTGGGCGGTATGGGAAGTATATATACAATTACCACAAAGGTCAAAGCAGCCTGGAAAGTGGGGTGGCAGACAGAACTTTTCTAGCTTCAGCTTCAGTTTGCTTAGTCTTGCATAGAAAGCTAATCTTGCGTCTGAAGCTAACCTTGGAGCACCGTCTTGGTCAGGACCCGCTTCACGCATGAGGCGGAAGCTGCCAGGGCTTATATATAGGGCTGTGTTTGGAGAAGGACTTGCACAATGTAAGGCCTGGAGTGCTTATTACCCTCTGAGCTGAAATCGGATGTTACTCCCTGAGGCACAGGTCAGCCCGTCCGTCACGCATAGGCGAGACCGTCTGCTCCTCTCGGTTGGAGAGGGATGTTATTTTCTTAAGGAGCAGGATGTTATTCCTAGAGGTCTGCCCCTTGGTAGGGTCAAGAGTAATATTTTATGGTTAATGTTTATGATTAATTTTGGCTGTGGCCTTTCCTTTCAGAATTTCTATGGTGTCAGTTCAAGTTGGTAAAGGGGAAGCTTGACAAGGTTAAGGCGTGAACCATATACTCACTTTTCCTTCCAAAATAAATACTACAACAACAATCCACATGGGAACCAAGCAGCACATTCCTAAATCAAACCAGAAGATGCATACAGGGAAAACTAAAACAGTAGGATTCAAGGGGATGTTTTTTTACCTTTTTTTTTTTTTTTAATCCAAAGGATACATTTTCAGAAGAATGCCTTGGGAATTAGCTCAACACAATCCCAGCAGCAAAAGGGGCAGCTTGGCATCAAATTTCTTGTGCTCACATTGCTTAAAAATTAATATTGCCTTTACCCCTTTTTCTTTGAAAAAATGTCTGTTAAAGGAAGGTGAATGCTTCTCAGCTGTTCAATGCTGCGCAAAAGAAGAGACAAAGTAAAATAGCTGTGCCATGCAAGTTTATTTTGAACCCACTTTCTTCTTACTTTTGAAAAAAAAAGTCCAAACTTTCTCTCTAGCTTTGAATAGGATCTTTATATTCATTTCACAACTTGTTCTGTTTTTATTAGTCTTAACATTTCTTTCAAATTCTGAAGACTCTGATTTCCCTTCAGATTTTTATTAAGATTATTGTTTCACAATAGTTTCACAGATGGATTTGTTTGGATATTTTAGAAGATGCTTAAGAAATTTCTTTTAAAAGCTTAAGGTGCATTTTCTGCTGTCAGGACAGGGTATAATTCCAGAACTTGCTGTCTGTGGCAGTATCATCAAATAGAGAGCAACATGTATAAAGCAGACGTATTCTTGTGACAGTGCTCAACAATATGTTATTTGTACTGTAAATACAATATTGTAAAAGCAGCGAAGATGACAATTTCAGAAGTGTGTGCATGAAGTCTAAGAAAGTATTCTTGGATCTGCATCATCACTTTGGAGTTATAGAGTGTATTATAAAGCAAACAAAAGATCAATATATGTGAAATTCAGTTTGAATTGTGAAAAAAGAAAGTGTTCACAAAGCTGAACAGACCCTTTATCTTTTCCCCTCTCTCTCTCAGTGGTGTCTCAGTTTTTCCATTAGGACCTAACTTCTCTAGTAGTTCTCTAGAGAACACATCTAACATTGTGCTTTCCTTTAAGATTCTAAGATCCTTATTAAATACTTCAAAGCAAAATTGCTGAGCTCCATACCCTATGAGGAATAATGATCTTGAAGGTCTTACTCAACAATAATGATTCTGTCATTCTGTTATTCTATGCACAGAGAATTCAAACAACTTGGACATCTGGGAAAGTGGGAAATTGTACAACCCCTGCGGTGAGCGGAGTCCCCAGGGGTCAGTCCTTGGTCCAGTCCTGCTCAATTTATTTATCAATGACCTGGATGAAGGCACAGAGTGCTCCCTCAGCAAGTTTGCAGATGATACGAAGCTGGGAGGAGTAGCTGACTCCCCAGAGGCTGCGCTGCCATCCAGAGGGACCTGGACAGACTGGACAACTGGGCGGTGAGAAACCTCATGAAATTCAACAAGGCCAAGTGCACGGTCCTGCACCTGGGGAGAAATAACCCCAGACACCAGTACAGGCTGGGGACCGACCTGCTGGAGAGCAGCTCTGCTGAGAAGGACCTGGGCGTCGGGGTGGACGACAGGTTGACCATGAGGCAGCAGGGCGCCCTCGTGGCCAAGAAGGCCAATGGCATCCTGGGGTGCATGAAGAGGAGCGTCTCCAGCAGGTCGAGGGAGGGGATCCTGCCCCTCTACTCAGCCCTGGGGAGGCCACATCTGGAGCACTGTGTCCAGTTCTGGGCCCCCCAGTACGAGAGGGATGTGGAGCTGCTGGAGAGAGTCCAGCGCAGGGCCACGAGGATGATCAGGGGCCGGGAACATCTGCCCTGTGAGGGGAGGGTGAGGGGGCGGGGCCTGTTCAGCTGGAGAAGAGAAGGCTGAGAGGGGACCTGATCAGTGTGTACAGGTACCTCAAGGGAGGCAGTGAGGAGGATGGGGCTGGCCTCTTTTCAGTGGGGGCCATCGACAGAACTGGAGGCAATGGCCACAGACTGAAGCATCAAAAGCTCCACAGGAACTTAAGGAAGAATTTCCTGACAGTGAGGGTGACAGAGCCCTGGACCAGGCTGCCCAGAGAGGTTGTGGAGTCTCCTTCTCTGGAGATCTTCAAGACCCGCTTGGATGCAGCCCTGTGCCATGTGCTCTAGGTGGCCCTGCGTGTGCAGGGGGGTTGGACTAGATGACGTCTAGAGGTCCCTTCCAACCTGAGGCATTCTATGATTCTGTGATTCTATGAAAGGTAACAAGGCTTTTTAAAGCAGAGAACAAACAAAGAAGAAAAGGAGAGAACAATCTCCAAGAGTGAAGAAATTACTCCCCACTGACTCTTGCAGTCTTTTTAGGGAGATGCACAGGGTTTCCGTGATGGCCCAGCAAGCCTCAAGCAGTTTCCCCCAGCAAACGGAAAGCGCTACTCACTGCTTTTGAGCCTGCGGTCTGCAGGCAGGACAGCTGTCGTTTCTCTTGTCAGGGATGCACAGTAAGAGCAATCATGAAAATTCTAACTTTTCTTGAGCCTGAGGTAATTGTCTATTTAAGAACAATTGACAACGCTACTTTCGTCAGGAGTCAATACCTCGTATAGCCTAAATGGAAACAAGAAACTTTGCAAGGACATACACCTCTTCATCCACTGCCTTACAGAAAAAATGTGAGCATTTATGAAAGCACCCCAGATCATTTGCAAGATGAAAAAAGTAAATAAACAAAAATCTAATGAAACATGGAAAAAGCCTTTGAAAATAGTTTGAACATTTATTCACCTCTCCAATAATACAGTATCAAGTGAGAGGCAGGTATGCTATCCAGCAGCTTTTGTGGCCTGCACTTTTTGCATCTGGAATTCCTTGCTCTGTTGGCTCTCAGTGTTGGCACTCTCAAGATCAGCAATTGCTGTGTTTGACCTAGTGTATTCATCAATATTTGCATTGCTAATTTCATTATTTTGCAAAGAAGTGCTTTGGGATGTGTCTCATGAAAAAATGCACGTAGCACTCACCCATCTGCTTTGATTAAAGTTTTCTCCATAGTAAATTTCCTAATGCCACTGTCACTTGTTCATTTGTTTTAAAATTATTTCAATAACAACTATAGCATTCTAGCTGCTAATATAATATTTTATAATACTTTGTTCTAACTACCCTTTCTGGAAATAATGGGTATATGACATTTTTACTGTATATTTTAGGTCCCTGGGGGGGTGATTTCTTTTGTCATTTAAGTAATATAGCTTGTATTAGAAATGCATGTGTATATACATACACATATTTATTTATAACTATATTCATATGCATATATATAAACAATATGTGACAAACAGTTGCACAGTTTATCTATAACTTTAGCCCCCGTGGATAAATAGCTGTAATATTTACAGATCTGTAAACAGTTAAACTGTATAAATCTCATCTGCCTATTAACTAGAAGCAGACAATTTGTCTTCAGTATTTAACAGTAGTGGAACAGAAATTCAATCTGTTGTTAAGAAATTCCCCTTTTCACCACTTTTCACTCTTGAACCAAAATATACAAACAATAATGAAAATTTCTAGAGCATATAAAACAAGTTTTATATCAGATGAGAGCTTTGAACATTTGAAAATGCAGCCTTCAATTTAGAGATTCAGGCTCAGCCCCTCTGTTTTCGACTTCTGTTCAACTTTGGTGCTATCACATAGGTTTATTCTTGCATGATGTCTGATGCGTTTGCATCTCAGCATATGGTATTTCACTTTCAGGGTAACTGGCACAGTGCGATGGCAAATGCTGCTCTTTGACTAGACCTTTTGCTAAGCTGAAAAGATCCTCAATTGCAGGTAGCATAAGGACAGTTCAAGAATGTCAGGACTCCTGCATTACTTCTAGGCAGTCTGATTTGGTCTAACCAAACTTAGGTTCTGGATGAATATTAGATCAGTGTTCTCAACTATTGCTCATGTAGATAAACTATCTTGTTATTGCTCAATTTCTTGGCAAAGCACTCACTGATCGGATGCAGATTCCAAGCAAAGAAAGCTCATCACATCCATCCGCACAGTAGTACACCAGCCACTACACTGTGTGAAAAAATCCAGACAATAAATAAGAGAATGCAAGAAGACAGCAAGCGTATCTCTATATTGGATTATTCTGTCTTAAGTAATTTTAATTAGGATGACCTAATTCATTATATATTCAGTTAACTGTTTAGTGTCCATCAAGGTATTTCAAGCATGCTCATCACTGTGGCATTTAAATACTCATCACGTATTCTCAATAACTATCTATACCTTTCTCTTGTACAGAAAAGTGACTGTAAACAGTTCTTCACTTCTAATTAACGTCTAAATCTAGGCTATTATTTCTATTTGAATTGTCCTATTCATTTACATAGCTGAAATCCTTGTTCGGGCACTTGCAACTCCTGTCTCAATTAATGCAGTATAGGCAATTTTGCCCTGCTTTAAATGCTCTAGCAAGAATAATTTCCCCAGGCATTGTTTTGATCACATCACTGTAGATTGGTTGAGACTGGCACCTTCTTTTGAGCAGTTTGTCACGATTTGCAGTGTTCTTCACAGCATGTCTTTGCCCACCTACTCATTTCTCCCTCGCCATTGAAACAATTAGTGCAACCTCTGATTGACTAAGGACAACAATTTTCAAACAAACAAGCTCGCTAATGAAGTTCTCAGAAACATTGATGAAGGAAGCACATTCTTTCTGTTTAAAGTATATGTGATGTCAACAAAAAGCTTGGTGCTACTCAGAACACAGCAGCCTTCAGACAGGGTAGACTACTGTGTCTACCCTCTTGACCAAGACGGTGCCAGTTCCTGTGCTCTTGCAGTGGTCAAGCTGCTTGATGGAATTACTCTGTTAATTTACACTGAACATGTAAATGTTTTCCATTCTGACTGTATAGAAAACTGGCACAAATATCCCTACTGGTCCACACTAATGTTTCCCAGTCTCTCAGCTCTGGGTACTTTTGAGACAATAAAAACAATATCAAAACTATTTACTTGATATTATTTCATAGGTTATTAAAAGTCATTTAAGAGCTTTTCAATATCACATATTTGGAAATGTGATAGGTTGCCAAAAGTAGCATCAGAACTAAAGGAAATCCACATCCACAGTAGTGTGTGCAGACTGCCAGAGACACAAGCAAAATCAACATTTATTAAAGCATCTTTAACAGATTTACATCTGTAAGCATATGATTTAATTCTTCACAGCTCCCTAGAACAGAGTCTACTTTTTAGCAAGTGCACTGGACCTGGAATATTAGCTGCATCAGGAAAGCAGAGTAGGTAAAACACGTTATCTAGATAGAATTATTTAAACAGAGAAACTTACAGCATCTAAACAATATATTTTACATACAAAAATACATTGACAAGATAAACAAAAATACGGAGGATGAAAATAGAGTATTTTATTTACAGAGAAGCGTTCCTTACGAATTCAATTTAAAAATAAATACTCCATTCCATTACAATATCTTTTTACAAAGTAATCATAAGCATATCTTGTTTTTTGAGAAAATTAAACTTTCAGACACATAATAGAAACATATATATATATATAATATATATTATTGTTACAATGTGAAGGGGAAAAAAAAGCACCTGAAACTAATTAGCGCCTTTTTTTTTTTAACATTTATATTTAGTCAAGAACTACCCAGAGGAGTTTGATTCCTGAAAAAAAACCTAAATCATACTAACATTCCACTACTTATGCCGCACATTTTGTGCGATAAAGAGTGCAAACTTGAGCCCTAATTCAAACGATAGCATATATATTACTGTTGAGAATATGTGGTAACATTTAGGCAAACTTTGATTTTATTAAAGCAAATCTGATGCAGAAAGGAGAGAATAAGCCCTGTTATGTCTGTGAAACTTGCTAGGTACACACAGAATATTAATAGCACTTCTAGAGAATTTGCCATTTTGCTACATCTTCAAAGAGAAGTCAAACAGCCAAAGAGGCCCATTTTGATGTTTTTGATGAGGAGAGAGGAAAGAGTACCAAGAACAATAATGTTCAACAGTGCAACTATTCAGCTCAAATTGATTGGAAAGGAAAACAAAAAACATTTTCAAAATACCTAAATAAAATCATTCTATAATCCTACTAAAAACATTTTCTAGGGACCAACTCGGTCCTCCCAAAATAATTTTTCTCCATTTTTCCTTCCTGCAACATTTGAACATGGCTAAGCTTTTAGCTTTCACTTCAGAGAGTAAGAGCTGAGTGTTACTATATACAAAATGACAGGGTACATTTTCAAAGTCAAAATGTAGAAGTCTAAATCACCCTTTGAAAGCAACCAGGGCATTTTGAAGCCCCAGCCCTACTGAATGGCTCCAATGTACCTAAATTGCTTTTGAAAATTGTATATAGCCTTCCTGTGTTGCCCCAAATAATACTAAAGTTTTTACTGATTTTGCTCTACAGGTCTCCTATAACTTCCTGACGGGGAGACTTTTCTTATTGAAGCTGATATACCTGAAAATTTGAGTGTCATTATAATTAATATATACATTGAGAAAAGACTATAAAAGTAATTCTGTTTCTCATGGGTAACCTACTGCGAATTCTTGTATTATTCTTTTTTTTTTCCTAAATGCCCCTGCTCCTCCTCAGAAAAAACTGGGACCATTTTATTGCCAATGAAATAATAAAAAGGTCATTGTTTAGCAACTCTTGGTGGAATCAACTTCAAGGACTCCTTTTTCTTTTGAATTATGACTGATTTTGGTGTTGAAAAATATGCCCAACTGTAAATGGACTAACATATTCAGTCTAGCAACAAATAAATTTAAGTATTTGTTCTTCAGGAATGCTTGCTATTCATGCTTGAAAGAGGCATTTTATGGAGTACCAATTGGGCTGGGTATTCACAGCTTTGCTGAGGGCTCCTACAATGAAAAACTACTTTTAGCAAGTCCCTACACATCGTTGTTATGCAGCTCCATCTCACAGCTCATGAACTCTCTCTTCCTTTGCAACAGGAATCAGTGACATTTCAAAAGCAGTGCAATATGACAAGAACTCATTTCATTTGACATGTATTCTTTGAACTTGACGCCTGAAAAGCACTGAGTCACTTTTTCAAGCTATATGCAGACAAATCTGTGCTGTTCAGGCTACGGTAGCAGGACCTGCTGCACATACGCAGAGTTTGACTCTTTAACCTAACAGTCAAGCCTCTGTAGATGCTTATCCAAGATAAGTTGACTTGATTATGTGATATAATTGCTTACTTAAACAAAAATCCCCCAGCTCTTCAACAGGAAGGGAAGACTTCCCAGAATGAAAATCCACTAGAAGAAACAGTGACATTTATATCACTTTAAAAGCATTTTCCCCAACTTTCTAGCTTTTGAGTATGTTACTGAGTCTTCTGGCCCCTGGATAAGTCATGGAAAATATGTATAAAACAATGTCAAAGGACATAGGTATCGCACGTATTTCTGTTTTCAAGAGAGCAAAAGAGCCCCTACATAACTGTGGGCACAAGTTCTGTCTATTAGGCTTTCTTTATGTCAGATTCTAAGGACCAGAAATGCTTGGTAACTTGTACTCTTGTACTGGTAAATTGTATTGACTGACCAATTCTTTAAAGCCATTGTGGTCGGCTTAGGAGAATTAGCAAAGTTCAGCCCTTCCTTTTTTTTTGACATTTAGCAACCAATTTGTCAAATATGTGAATTTACGGTGGGTACAAGAAAAAGAGTGGGAAACTCTATGAATTGCTGAGAAAAAAGAGATGAGACAGGACATCCATACCTGAACCCTCTAATTTCTTTACAGCCATTCTAAAACACCCCAGACTGTTACGCAAAGTAGATGACTGGAATGAATGAAGGAATCAGAAAAAAAGTTTTCTTTTCCTGAAGGAGTGAAATAAAAGTTTTATTCCTTTAGCTTCCTGTCAGAGATAAAAGAAATATAGAATTCATCATCTTTTCTCCAAAAATCTAGACAATACCCAAGTCACAAAATTATGTACTAAAAAGCGAAAAGTAGTACAGGAAACAGAGGAACAAGAATATGGCTTTTACCCAGTCTTTAGTGAATAACATCAATCATTAAACAACTTTACAACCGACTAAAAAATAAGCAGCAGGTACTATAAAATATACATATTTATTTGCTGGCTGTGGATATTCCAGACAGTATGAAAGGGCACTAGCTTCTCTGATCTCTACACATTTACTGCAGTTTCTACAAAAGCTATGACAACTAGCTATGACAAGTAATTGTCCAAGTACAAGTTGTCCATTTACAGTACATGAAAGGAGAAGGTGTATAAAAACAGTACTACATGATCGGTCTGCCTAGGAGAACATGTATCATTTGATTTTTTCTAATGAGGAATTGACATTTCATAGCAAAGACTTACAAAAATCTTTTTTTTTTGCAGATTCCAAAGAAGGTTTAAGTAATGTTATCAAGTGGTAAACAGACACTGCAGGTCCTTTTTCTTGAACAAACCTTTTAAATAACTTGAGCTTAACCTGCAAGGATGATGCATGTCAGAGTCAACATACTAAATGAACCTCGAGCTCTGCCAGGACTCTTCAGGATTCTTTCTTTACCAAGCACATTACAGCTCGAAGGGTACCAGAACATTACACTCCCCATCTTCATCTCCATCTAACTTTTAACTGCAGTGAAGACACTAGCTATCAGTGATGACAGAATTTAGTCCCAAACTACATCTATTAGTTTATGGTTAGGCAAGGCTCGGAACCCTGACGATGTAGCAGCTAAATTATTTCTTACCTCAATGAAAATACTAGCAGGAGACCACAGGGAATCTTGAAATGCAAGAGCCTGTCTGCACCTTGTTAACACATCTTTCTTTTAACAGTTTTCAATGGCACTCAGCCTTTCAGCAGCACAGTAAAACAGTATGAAAATGTAAAGGCTATTGTTAAGAATAAATTATCATATAAGCAACAAAAACACAGGCACAGAATGAAGTTTATGTAAGAATGCAGAATTTCTGAAATACAGAGAGCCTAATTAAAAGGTATATACAATTACACAAGATTTCTGCTATTCTGAAAGATTCTCATAGTTTGTACTTTAATCTGGAGATACAATTATGATCCCTTCTCTTCCCTCTTTGGAAAACGGTCAGGCTGTATGTTGCCAAAGTCTCCATTTGAGCAGTCCCTCTGAGCCATCGTGGCTCACAGTCCGTGGCAAAGAGTCCATGCAAACAGCCTCATCTTCCAGCCTCCAAGAAACTGCCAGAATTCTAATATTTACCTTGTAGGGTGAAATTACCCACCTTAAACAAAGTTGCATAACTGGACTTTGTGCAGCGCACCAAGCAGAGCTTGGCAGTGGAAATAATTCCTCCTCAAAAATCTGGCTGGCAGAAGGCTGGCATGCTGCAATGTCGCCTATACCCAGACCTGAGATGACAGCACTAGTACTGACATTTTGGAGTAGAAGAGAAACCTGGTCCTTTCCCAACAATGACTGATTTTTGCATGACAGGTAGCTTTTTATTATGGTACAAGGTGTACACACTTTTGCAAGCCAGTCTAGGTAAACCTATGTGGTAACAGTAAGCAGGACAGTGTACAAGATCCCTGAAGCACACAAGCATTTTTAAAGTTAAAAATGACTTTTTTTTAATGCCATTTTTAATAGTTTAATACTTTTATATGATTCACTAGACACTCTAGACACTTTTCATACTAAAAATATTCAATTTTTCTCCAGGGCTGTTTTTCCTCTTAAATATACTGAAAATGTGGTGAAGAGTATATGTACCACATTTTCAATGAATAAAAAAAAAATTTAGTAAGATTTCAGGTAGCAGAATTTTGGAAATTTAAAAAAATACCAAAGAAATAAAACACAGAGGGAGATGGGTGAGAAAGAGCGAGAGGGAGAGAGAGAGAAAAATGTTGGTCTTTCAAGCACTTTGAACAATAATTTCAAGAGCTCTATCAATTTTGCTTGCACATTTTGAACTTCAGATCTCTGACATCGTTGACACTAACACAGTCTGAACTATAACCTGTTATAGTTCAAACCCTACTGTATGATGGAAAGATCCGGCTGTGATGTTTACAGGCCATATCTAACAATTCACCAGTAGGATAAACTGCTAGATAAATTCTGCCTCACAATAGCCATAGCCATGGCAAATGCCCTGGTATATGCTCAAAATCTTCCACCAATTCTAAGAAACCAGAGTTTCTGTGTAGAGTCCAATAAGTTTGTTATAGACATAAACCTTTTAGAAAGCTGTTCCACCCCGATTTAAAAGCATCATAATTGGGAAATCCACAACTACCTTTGCTAATGTCCTCCAGTGGTTAACCAGCATCATTACTAATAGTTTGGAATTTATGCCTATTTTTAATTTATCTGTTTTTAATTTTCAGACTGTTTTGTGTGGTATTTTTCCTTGCTGGCTCAAGTAGATATTTAGTTCCTAATATTTTCTTTCTTGGAAGCAACTTTTTTGCTGTGATCAAGTTACTTTTTGTCTTTCCTTTTTGTTTTCTTTACATTTATATGCAAATAGGCAGGCTTATCTTCAAAAGAACGCCAAAGAGAACTCTCTAGACTGCAAATACTGAAATCCACTAACAGGCACTAAGAATTCTGAAGAACAACAACAAAAATTGAACAAAAAAAAGTGAGATCCATAACAAAACTGAACAAGATCCAGACAAGGCCAAGAATGAAAAAAGACTAGGGTGGATATGATTTTCTAAAATTATAAGCTTAGACTAGACTGGTGCTTACACACAAATTATGGAGTTGGACTTTCAAAAACACAGCAATGATGTAATGAGATGAATATTTCTAATGTGTTTGGGTATTTCTGCAGTTCCGCACCCACACAAGATTAAGGCATTCATTTCTAAGATATGACCCTAAAGCAACAAAGAAATGGCATTACCAAGTAACTAAATACACACTCTTCCCTCTTTCTCAACATTCATCCATGACTAAAGATGTCTAGAGGTAAGAAAAAAAAATGGTTGGAATAGATATTCTCAGCAGCTCAGAAAGGCTGAAATCCTATATAAATTTTATCTTTTGTTGGACTACTTAAATATTCTATTCTTTTTCTCTCTGCTTTCTGAACATTCCAGCCATTGTACTTCAATTTTCCATATGTTCAGAAACTGAAGATCATCCACTTTCTGCTTTGGTTTAAAAATATTCTAATTTAAATAAATAAATAGAACACTACTTAAATGATAAGTCTATAATAAATCTTGCAGTATAAAATGGCTCCATGGGTTAAATCAAGGAAAAATATCTGGATAATTTTCATAGATTATTAAAAACATAATGAAAATACAACACAAAGTATTTTCCAATATGCTAAAAATGCTTCATTTTAAAATCAGTGACAATAATGTAAATAAGTTAAAAAGTGCTGCAGAGATTATTAAGATTTATGCATTTATATTGTTTTTTTCTAATAATCCAATTTATAAATAAAAAATGTATACTATTTTCTTGGGTAGTAAGCATTTCCTCTGTAATATACTTTTTAAACTGTGCTTTAGTTTACATGTTTTGCAATAATGACAGGTTGTGTCATTGTTTCTGTGTAGTGTGAAGGTAATTTAAATGAACTAGCCTGGAAAATGGTAACTACCCAGCTATGGTTCTTGGCTTAATCTAGTCCATTGTTTACGTTTATTTCCTTGACAGCGATGTAGACATGTGCCAAAGACTTGTCTTCCCTTTTACTTTGTTCTTTTTGTTCCCTTTCTCTCTCCCTATTTCTCCTCCCCGTATCAGAAACCTCTGGGTAAAGCCAGGCCCTATTCCAAATCTAAGCTTAAAACATAAATGTTTTACTTAATCTCAATATGAATGCATGCTGCTGCCCACATGATATATTGGAATATATCTGAAATATTTCATGCTTCACTAGATGGCTACAGTGAACTATTTTGCAGGTCTGCTGTTCTTAACAACCTCAGGAAACTTAGGTAGCTCTGCGGGCGGGTCTAAGTGCGATAATTTAGTGAATTCAGTAGTCTTAAAGTCCCGAGTAAGAAAATTAATCAAAAAGTTCTTGATGATTTTTCTATTTCAGTAGAGAAGTCATGAGTAAAATCAATCAGAATCTCAATCTTGGAAAGAAACTCAGTTGAATTGAGGTGAGGGAAAAACGACGTCTCTAGGTTATCTGTGTTTGTGAGACAGATGGAAAATACACCAAGTTCTCAAAACTGGAATTGATATATTGGGAAAGAATTATAAGTCTGATCAAGCAATGCTTTATATCAATAATTTTAATATTAATCTTTTTTTTGTACATTATTCAACATTTCTAAATGAAAAGTCAATTGCAACTGTAAAACGAAACTATATATGAAGAAATTTTGAAACAGGATATATCAAATATTTAAAGCCTTTTTTACATAATATACTTGGAATGAGAATTTTCAAGACCAGTCCCGTTTGTCCCAAACAGTACTGGTCTTGTTGATTCATTTTTCAAGTAAGAATAGCACACTGAAAAATTCCTAATCAACTCGAATACCAATATACACTATTCTCATAGCAGGTAGAAAACCGTATGAAAGCTCTACTTAAAGACTCATCAGAACTATCCTGCTTCACTGCTATTCTTTGGCTTGAATATGCATTATTGTTCCTGCTGTTTATTTTATCACTAATAATATTGGAAATTCCTCACACATTTAGTGGATGTCAGAAAACTTAAATCTTTGGAATTTACTTTTCTTCAATAAGAAGACCTACCAAACTCCTCCCCTCTCCCCTAAAAAAGCCCTTACTAATCACAAAAAACCAAAATTATACTATATATTAATTGCTCTTGGCTGCTCTGCTTATTGGCTGCTTTCATATGAATTATACTTACAAACCTCTAGTGTTTCTGCAGCATGTAGAATCTCCAAACCGTAAATGACAAATTCAATCCCTCATTTTATTTATGTAGGAGGAACATATAAAATTAACATACATGTAACATATGAAATCTTCAAGCTATGTTTATGAATGGGGTCTCTATAACTGTGGCTTTCCGTAATAAGCACACACGTCTAGTGCTGACTTTACCCTATGTTTCACCAGATTCCCTGATCTGCTATGTGGTTAACCTATGTTTATTTCACGTATATTATTTCAATCGACTAAAGCAAAGGATTAATGGCTTTCTCCTGGTTATACTTTTGTACTTTTTTGCTTCACCTATATTCTCTGTTGCTCACAATATGAAGACACCCTTATCATAAGAAAGGGATATTTTCCTTCTGAACAGAAATTAGAAGCATGTTTTCTCCACTTTATTGTTGTACTTATATGTCATTGTTGTATCTGTATTTGAGTCACTTTTCTGTTTTAACTTAAACTAATTATTGCTTCAAGCCATCTCCTTGCATCTGAATCCTTAAAATGTAGGGAAAATCTTCAATAACAACATTATTCTCTAGTGTTTTCAGTATCTTAAGAAGTTTATAATGTTTCAAAATGACAGCAAGATTCTTGCATTTGTTCCTTTCCACTTAATTAATACAAAACTAAGGAGACAGGAGTGGGCTGCAAAATATGTTCGGTAAGAAGATGTATTGTTTAAAATGAAGTTGTTAATAGAATTGAAAGTCTGAGATGTAATGGTGAATATAAGGCTTCAGGAAGATACAATAATGTATTTTAGTTTAGTGAAAAATTACTAATAAATATATTATTTTATGAAGCTGATAGTTTCAATACATTGAAATAAATATATATATTTTTATCATTTTTCCTTTGGAGTTTGGAATGTAGGAAATGTTAGATCAAAACCATAAATGCAATGAATCAGTTATGCATTCAATCATACATCTATAGAATCTGAAACTGTTTCTTTCATGTGCAAAATATTGTTTCCATTTCAATGTATCACATAAACTGTGGCTTCTATAAAAATACTTATAGTAAAATACAGAATAAATCTATTATTACATTTAATCAGTTTTAGAAAGATGCATCCAATACTTAGACACTATAAAATCATTAAGCATCATTCTATTTTATCCCAGTTACTACTGAAGTAACAAAAAAATATATGGTGTTATAGTCTCTTGTGAGCTGAATGGCATATTTCCTATAATCTACACAAAGCCTCTGTAAAAAGCTTACAGGTTTTTAGTCATTGCTTAACTCAGCATCCAAAATTCTGATATTAGCTCTTTCTTATTAATGTGTTATGCATAGAGTACTTCAAATAACCATTAAAAATAGATACATTTTAATAAATGTAAGGAAGTGTTATCCTTCTAGACTTCACATGTAAACAACTTCTAGGGGAACTCTCTCTACTGAATGTACAACCCCCCTTGAAGGAACTGAAAAATCGTTAGCGGATTGTCCTGGAACAGATCAACAAAGTAGAATTCAACATTTAACATAAGGTGCTCCCTCAAGAATGGGCATAGCAAAGCATCATGCAAGATATTAAGTCACACTCATTATTTTCATGTGTCGTCTTTCAGTTGGTGGCCACATTGGCTTCCTTCTGACGCAGTCTTTCTTTCTGTTGTTTAAGAAAAAAGAGTTTTATTATCATTCTTTTCTCTAATTTTTCCATCTGCTCTATAGTTGCCATAAGAATGTGGTCTAGAATATTGCAAAGTATGAAACTGGACATACCAGATTAATCTGGTACAAAAACAAATAACAAAAAACAAGTAACAACAACAACAAACCATGAAGCACTCAAGGAAGGCTCAAAAGGTTTCATTGCTTATTAAAGAGAAATACTTTGCTTTAGTAAACCGATTGCTTCATGCGAATTTCCTTTTCTTTCCTTAGTCTCTTCAAACTGTTGCTACAGCTTGAGATGCTGCTCTAATTTATGTATCTTGCCCACAGACAAAAGAAGGTTTTCATCTGCACCCAAAAGGAAGGCAGTGTAAATTTAGTCCTCTTTTTGTGTCCTACCAAAACACCTGGCAAGCAGGTAAAAGGAGTATGTATTCCCTATTGCCAGTGCTGAAGAGAGCAAACAATTCTAAGGTTTTGAAGAAAAGATGAGACTTAGACATTGAACAGATTTATACAATGAACCCCAATGCACTGAAAAGCAGGACAGAAAATATAAGACTAGTGGCAGAGGGGAAGGAACCAAAAAGGCAACTGTTATCATATCCTGTTATGTAAACGAACAGAGCCACACTTACTCATAACTAAAGTACGTTTTGAGTTTAATTGTTGAATTACTGTAGGCATAAGTTTAAAGATTTTTCCTTGGGAAGAATATTAATCTTCCGCATTCAAACTGACAAAGTGCATTACATCACACGTCAACAAGAATGAAAAACACCATAATTCTGAGTGACCAGAATACTGTAACAAATTGCACTCTGAATGCCATGTTGAGAAATACATCATACCAGGCTAGCTGTAGGGTTGATTTTCTTTGTTTCAACTTTCTTCTCCGCAGTTAACTTGCTTACTGATTGCTGAGCCATCTTAATTCTGAAATAAAATACACACAGAAGACATTATTAGATTCAAAGAAAGTAGAAGTATTCTACTCTTGTGTACACTTATACCTGCAAGAACAATTTCCATTGCCTTCTTCAGGCATATTAGCTCAAGAAACTGCTTATTACTATTTCAAGGCACTTCATAATTTATTAAAAGTAGGTCAGAATACTTTTTTTTAACTACGGTAAGAATCAAAAGCAAAAGGACAGTCTGTCTGTACTGCTCGCTGAGAATCTCACCAGGCATAAGATTTCTCTCATCTTGTTCTCCTTGCAGGATCTGTGTTTTATAGAATTTCTTTGAAATGAACTGGAAACAGCTGCGGAATGAAAGCAAGAGGACACTCCTCTTAAAAATCAAAATCTATCCGGTTAGATCTTTGCTATATAAAGAATAGACTTTCAGTATATTTTAGGTTGATTTGATTACACCATACTACCTTTCATTTTGTCTAATTAGTATTTTTTCTGAGCATTATACTAACCATTTACAAAGTTACACATCCTCTGAAAACCTTGAAATGCCATTTTTCCATTGATATTTTCTCATCCCTTTAAACTGAACTGATTGACCAACTTAAGTGATGTGGGGATGTGAGGAAAGGCAAGTTAAAGAAGTTCTTGCCTAGGGACAGTTAAAATAATCTTGTAGGCAACTACAGACCAATTTATTAAAAGCACTCATGAAATAAGAGGAAAGAAGAAAATTGATCTCACTCATCTATTCTTGCCTCTTGCAGGCGGAATTCTTGATCCAGTTGGGATTTAACACGGAGAACCAAACAGAAGTTCAATCAGAAGGGAAAGGAGAACAGAGTTTAAGAGAAAAGGACTTTGCTGTGTTGTGTTTTCTTCTTTTACACACAGAAGAGAGGGCAGAAGAATTTATGTCTCAAATATAGTGACAAAAAAAGAAGGAAAATTCTTTGCATTACTAGGATAAGCTAGGATACTAGCTGTCCAGCTATCAGTGCCTACACTGATGCTAAGTACTATCTACTTTCATCTATGAATGCAGAGGGAAAGCTGTTGTAAGTGAAGTTCTTTTACCAAACGAGCAAAGAAAACTTAGCAATCCAATTCTTGCTAATGCAGACCAAATCAGCCTTTTCCTATAAACAATGCATTTCTTGGCACTCTTCAAGTGAAAAATTCTACTTTCTCCTCTAATTTAATTTTTTTCACTAGTAGAAATAATTGTGTTGTGGCCAGTCAAAAGTTATTTAAAATACCATGTCCAGTTAAAACCACTTTTGACACACTCAATTTTTGAGGAATTTTGGAAGAAAAGCAAAAAGGAATGTGGATTATAGCTGCAATTACTGATGTGTGCTTCCTTCCTTACTAAAACACTAGCAGCAAAACAGAATCTGGACATCTTTTAAAAATTATAAAAGTCTCATAAATTGATTATCGTGTTTATCAGTGTTCAGTACTAGAACCTAACGTTCTCTGTCCAAGATATGCATTTTTGAAGTTTCTATTGGGTAGTTATTGGTAGATACTAGAGCGAGATATTGGTGATTTCTCGCTCTTCCGTGTTTAAGAACAGAAGGAAACAGTACTACTAGTTTTAAGAAACCTTATTATTTCCAACACAGCTTAGCTGTTGGTTCAAGGTATAAGTACACACATATATAATCATGACATTATTTTGTACAGTTTTAAAAATATTTAATACTTAGTTTTACCCATATCTACAAGTTTTACTCCCTATTTTGATTACAATTCATTTTCAATTATATTCTCCTTGGCCTCTTTTCTTGGCCTGTTTAGACTGTTTTTCAAATAGTTTTCAAACATTCAGAGGCCACATTTTCATTAGAAGGGAGTATTCTAGGGATTATAAACTTTTACAGTTAAAAAGAACGTTATGCACTTCACTGATTGAGAGCTAGCTTTGATCTGTGTATTTTATTCCACAGTTGCACAATTTCCAGGAAATCTATTAGAATTTTTAAATAAAATGCATAGTTTGGGATACAAAATAACATGACTTAAATCATGTGATATTTGTCTCATAAAAATGACAGACTAATTATATATTGCACTTTGGTCTCCTAGAGGAAAAAAAAAATCACTTTGCTAACATGTGACTGATAAGATTAGCAGACATTCTCAGAAACATAGATATACAATGAACACAATTATTTGGGATTTTTTAAGGTCAGCTGGCTCTTGTTTTAAAAAAGTGGTTAGCTCAGTAATTACATCAGTGAAGTATCCTCACTGTAAAGGTACTTATATATAAAAATAGCTCCTTGTTAAACACTGAGAAGATCCTTGAACTAGCTACTGATTTGACTGATTAGAAGTATCATTTTTGAAAAGAGAATAATGAAATAATATGAAACTATTCAAACTGAAAATCATAAAACATTTTGGCTAAAGACAGCAGAATTTTAATCTTTATACTACTTTCAATTATTTCACTTTAATGGAAAAAAAAACTAAACTCTAAACATGAAAATGTAATTTGTCTGTGAAAAGTTATGATAGCCTTCCACCATAACTTACAAACACAACACTTTTACCCTCTTCCAGGACAGAACATTTTAGAGAGTCCATGACTGAAACAGACAAATAAAATTACCCAGGTCATACACCCTATGAATAAAGAACAGTTAACTAATTACTAGACAAACTTAGTTAATGAAACTAAGGTATGCCTCTTTTCTGCTCACTGTCTTTTTTTCTACCATTTTCCTGTGCAAATACAAGCATGTTGCCCTTTGTGCAAATCAAATACTATCATTACTTTGTCTGAAAAATTTCTCAATAAAATACTAAAAATTAGAAGCAAGGTCTGGAGATGAATATAGTTATAGAAAGAGCAAAACTACAAAAATGCTTATTTGAAATAATAGTACTATATTCCTTATTATCTTCTACCATTCTCTTAGACTCATAAAGTATTACTAACCAACCTGCAGATATAACACACAACATACTATTATTTTAATTAACTTCAAAAAAACTATTAAATGTGTTGTAAAGGTCTTTAAGGTATAGCTTATGAGAATTTATATAGACTTAAATTGCTGAACTTATTCCTATAAAGGCAGAAACCTCCTTGGCTATTAATTGTTCAGCAATTACTTGTTCCAAGTCTATTTATAGAAAAACAAAAGCTAGGTGAACAGAATGTCAAAATGCAAATAAAACAAATGTATCATTCTTTTAAATTTCTTTCTTGAGAGTAACTGCAGTTATATTAGCCACTAATGAAGGTGGTCCATTTTAATGTTGTTTCTTTACAGAAAGCAGGTGAAAAGGAAAGTAATTTGTGAGAATACAGAAAATGCTTTATGTTGAATACATTGGCCAACAAAATAGCTTAAGACAGCTATACCCACTTCTGAGTTTTTGCTGTGGGAGCTAAAGTATAAGGGAATAGGTCACATGGACTGTTCATTTTCAGCGGCATGACTAGGAAGGGGAGTTTGGAGACACGAAAAGGAAATATTTTTCTTATTATATCAGTGTACAATAGTATGAATGGTCACATGCACGGAAGCAACTTTCAGAGAATTCAGAGAAGAGAAACTGGGATTGAAGCTAAAAGATATTAAATCAAGGAGAAAGAGGAACAGAAAGATCAACCAAAATGTAAAAGAGAAAAAGCAAGAGGATATAGAAATAAACAATAAAACACAGAAAAGAAAAAGTGGCAAGGAAATTTACAGAGCAGTAGAGAGGGCAAAAAAGACCCATAAGGACAGTAGAAGGATAAAGGCATGGTTCATTCAAAGACATGAAGCATTCTTCCATCTTTCACCAGTGTTTGAAAAATATTTATAAAAGTTCAAGTAGTCTTTGTTCATATCTTAATTATAATAAGACCGTGGATCTTTATTAGACTCATAGGATGTATCAATAATAGAAGTAATAATTTTATTTTCCATAAATAGCTTGGAGACTGTCTAACTCAAGGGACAGAATGTTCTAAGCATGAATAATTACAACATTGAAAAAAAAATCTTTTTTTTTCACAGAGCAAACAGCAATGACTAGACTTTATGGAAAACAGCTGAAGATTTACTTCTGTCAGGTCATCGCCGTGGAGGCCTCTGCCATGCTTTTTTAAATGCAGTAGAGGAGGCAATGAAATCATGAAATCTCACACACTGTGTCCCAGGCAGTATTAATGAGCTGTATGAATGACACAGCACATGTCTACTTTCCATTCCAAGACAGTAAGGATTAATATTTTATGTGTCTCAGTGTGTTTAAGAGTTAGAAAAAATGAAGTTAAGGAATGCAGGTTGGGTAAACCATGAAATCTGACCAGCTGTAACATCGGTGTGTTCAAAATAAATATTTTTCTCATCCAGCATTGAGCAAAAGAGGGCAATGCCCCCTCATGAATATAGGAAATGAGGCACTGATTGTAACACCAAGTACTACAGTACATTAACACAATATAGAAAACAAAATTGAATGAAGTGATCCAAATAATGAAATTGTAAACAAGATCATCTCGACTTCAAACCTATACACAGAGCTCTAACTACAATCCATAGGATTATCATTTGCTTTTGCCTTCCTCTCAGGAACACGGGTTGACTTCCTCTGTAAATCAGATACAAGCCAGGTCTCTAACATCTGATCATGCTAGTGAAAGCAGAGTCAATTATTTTTGTTTTGTAACTGAGGAAACAAACTAAACTAGGATATAAGCCTGTAATTTTAAAAATTCTCCTTAATAAGCTCATGGACATACTTTTCCTCCTGGCAGAAAAGATATTGTCAAACCAGGAACTAAACTGATAAAATTGTGGGCATTTTCACTCATGCTTCCCCTCCAAGTCAGTCCCAAAAAAAGATGTGTGCTGGGGCAGCCTATGCTCTAAAGCTCTGTGCTAGGACAAGCAGAATCCATTCTAGACATGCCAATTGCCACTCAAGGATGTTCTGATTCTACTGATGCCAAAGACATGTGCACAGAGACAAAGTTATCTGTTTTTCTTTCAACTTTTGATATTCTGGAATATTCTCTTTGATTCTATAGCTCCTTCAATACAGCTAGTGGGTTATGAGGATGTGAAATAGGTTGGGATGGTCTATCTTTGGCACTTGAGTTTTCTGTGGCTCACACAAAGTTCTTACTTTCTCCCATGAAACTGTGCTGGCATAGGAATAATTGTGCGATCCAAATCTTCATGTGTGGGTGGAAATGATCAAGTCAACATCAACTGCTCAACCTAGAGCCAAGATGCATTCCCTTGTTGGACCCATAACACTTTCTTCCATTGAGACACAAAACGTCCCCATAGCTCAAATTCCTTTGATGAGTTTCATGCCTCATAGCTCTCAGTCGTATGATGATTTTTGTATGCATAATTTTTACATCCATAAACTAATCCTGAATTTTCAAAAGCATTGAGCCTGCACAACATAATAGATGGCTAGACTCCAATCTCAAAATTTAAGAAATGCCTGTATATTAACTGGCATGACACTGACCACATACATTTTACTGTAGTTATAACTGACTAAACCAGTACAACTAGAGTAAAATGTATGTGGTCAGTGCAATTTGTCTCTAAATCTCAAGTTGCTAATAGATTTTTATGCTCTACTGAAAGCTGTCACTTAAAAACTGCCAACAGAAGGACAAAAGGTCAAATCAGATAATACAGAAATATACTACAGTGCATCTGAGGCTGGACAATAATAAATACCTAGGAAGCATATAAAAAGAGTCAAAGCACACAGTGATAGACCTCAGAATACTTCCTCTGCCAGAAACCCTCTTCATATTTAACAGCATTTTGTGGATTTTTCTTCCAAAAATTTGTAGTCATCTTTTTGAAGTAATGTAGCCTTTTACATCTATGATATCTTGCAGCAAAGCATTCAACAGATTAAGTACACCTACTGTAAAGCACTACTGTCATATTACAACTACCCGCTGCTAGTTTCAATTGACGCTCTTAAATTATCCTATTAGATGTGTATTAGATATATAATAACTACTTCTGATTCACCATTCAGGGCTTGTACAGATCTCTGTGCTCTACTGCTTTGCATTCCTGCTGTACAGATCCTTTTCAGTAGTCTCTTCTGCAAGCTGAAAAACACCGCTTTATTTAAACTCTTCCTTAAGCAGAAACTTTCCAGTACCATATTGTTCTTACTACTTCTACAGTTTGCTTGATAACAAGAGCTTTACCTCAAAACATGCAAGAATGCTGCCTTTTTTCTTTCTGCCAGCATTGCTAAGCAATCAGATAAAGCTCTTCACTAATTCATGTATCAGTTACTTCAATGATACTTTTCTAGTACTGGCCACCCAAAATCTAGTAGAAATACAGAACTCATCTCTTCAATGTCACCCCCTTCCTTTTTTCCTTCTGCTCCTTTACTCTACCACAATTTACTTAAATTCAGTCCAAAAGGTTTTAAATATCAATGAATTATTGGCCTACAAAACTATAAAATAAATCTGGTCTTCTAAACTGATATAACTTCCAAACCTAAGATTCCCTCTCTACCTTGCTCACTGTAATATTGAAAATGAAAATTTAATTCATTACTTCCCCTTCAGTAATTGTTTCTGTCTGTTTTCATTCACTTGTTATATGCATGAGTGCATCACAGATTAGTTTAATTGCATATTATTCAAAAAAAGCCAACTTTAAAATATCAAATATTGTATTAACCATAACTTCCCCCCTCTCTCACATAAACAGAGAGCAACTAATGCAACTTACTCTGTGTTTAGTAAATGATCAAAAGCAGAAGAGTTATGAAGAAATACAAAGGTAAAACGAACAGTAACATACTGTAAAAAATAACTGCAGACTTCTCTGTATCTTTTTTATTTTTAAGATATCTTCCTCTTTACCAGTAGCTACTTACACTGCTGCATTCAAAGTTTCTACTTTTCATAACTTTTCTTGCCTTTGTGGCAAAAAAGTCAGTATAAAGATTTTTTTTCTTTTCCTTTTGCAACAAGATTGAGATTTTTTTGCCAGATATGGAATTTAAGAACAAAAGAATGTGCTTTGTCCTATGCTGAATATGAGGCGTGTAATTCTGTTGATTAAATAAAGATTATGTCTTCTCCAACTACTGAGACATGCTTAGGCTTTCTTTTCCTCTTCTGATTTCTGCTTCTCAGCTATAAAATTTTTATTTGTTCAACCTAAAACTTAAGCTTAGGCTTAATCCAGTGCAATGACTACTGTAGCATCTTATCTTTGCAGTATAAGCACGCTGAGAAATTAAGAAATGCTTCCTTTCATATGCAATTATTTCAAAATTAGCATGTACTAATAATCTTTGTTAGATTATTTTCATGACACTTACAATCACCTATTGTGATGAAGATATTCACTGCAAACTTCTAGTATTTTTCCAAGATTTATACTTTTTCCCCATACATTCAAACTTTGATAGGATAACTTTTAAAACTATACTTAACAGATTTTGAAAATATGCTCTGTCAGACATATGGATAACTATTCATATATATTTAATACATATAAATTCTTGCTAACATACATTTAAACTGATTGTGAAATCACAGGCCTATCCACTCAAAAATATAATAGTCCCCAAAAAGGAAATTAGTGCAATTATATGCAATATGCCATGGGACATGTGCCTTGTTACCAGGAGGGGAAGGAAAAAAAACCTAAAAAAAAAAAACAATAAAAAACCCTATCCTTGTTTTAGTCTACAATCTACTTAGCATCTTGGAATTTTAAGAACAGAAGAAAGTTAAAAACAAACAAACAAACAAGCAAGCAAACAAACAACAAAAAAAAACAGTTGATGCATCTGGACATACCAAAACCAAAAACTGATAGGCAGGACAAAATCTCACATGCCTCCAACATGTGGTGAGTATTATGGTGCATTTACATGGAATGATTTGGGAGTAATGAAGAGGTGATCTTCAAAGCAAATTTTATGGTATTGTAGTTACATTTGGATATAGAAGGAAATACTGCATCTGAAGGAAAACTAGCATCATATTTCCATCAGGAATATGGTTTTGAAAATTGTCTTCACTTTATCTCTATATTATCTCTTTATTATATCTATCTAGGTTTGCCATCTGCCTGTAATTTTGTCTTGCATTCCTAAATGATGTGCAAATTTTGTCCAGGAAAGAGACAATGATTCTACTATATTTTAGAGGCAGCTAATTTATTTTCATGGTAGGTTAAGTGTAGGGCAGCCCAATTAAAGTGTTTCCTTTACTTTAAGAAAAAGTCTCATAGAAATCTAATTAGATTTCTACAGTTCTGTTACATTTAGAAGCCAAGTAGTTTTTAGACAAAACAAGCTTTTGCAGCTGAGATTGTCATTTAGTTAAAAGTGGTACTGGTCTCCTCCTCCCTGGAATTCAGAGATTTTTAGGTTGTTTGTTATACAATCCAAAGTAGTTAGTTTCTGTATAACATTTTAGATTCAAAATCCTAGATCGTTTTTGGGATAGTCTTGCCACTGCTGATTTTAAACTCAGAAACTTTTGGGGCTAAGTTCCTGCAGCTCCTCCTGAGCTTTGAAGGGTAGGCCAATTTGTACGCCAAGTTTGAAAATACTGACCCATTGCCAACTCTTCATCTTTAAAATTTCCTTCAAAACAAAAGAAATGGTTGATGATACATATGTATTTTTAAATTAGAACCTCTAAAAATGCAAAACAAATAGTGCATCCAATTAATTAGCTCTACCCTGCTATGGAAGACAGCTGTCCATTCCTGTCATACTAAGGTTTTTTTGTTACCAATGAGCACAACAACTCTTAGCTTTCTTTCAAATTTTCTTGGACAGCAGTTAGTCAACTGCTAGTCTCACACTTAGTAAAACAAAACCCTTAAAGGGTCATGACTTTACAATACATTTTCAGATGATGAAAATAGTTTTTCCATCATTTTAATTTAGTCATTTCATGAAGTTCTTTTCAGCAGCACATTTCAAAACATTTTAGAATGATGAAAACAGTTCTTCTGTCATTCTAATTTAGTTATTACACAAGGCTCCTCATTTCAGCAGCTCATTGTCTTGATGGATCACCCTGATTTCAAATGTAAAGGACAATGAATTGTCCTTCCAAGATTAATGAAACTGTGAAAATAATTTGAAATGAACTCTGAAAAACAGTCCATATAACCCAAGAAAAGTCAACACCTTGAATAAACAAGGAACTGGTGTTCCACATTCTACTGGTAATGCTTTAAATTTATCAATAGGATTAAATATTTAAAGAAATGATCAAGTATTTGCACTATATTTCTATTTTTATATTCTAGGCATTGTTTTTTAAAGCATGAGAAATCCCCACCTTGCCCTTCTGGGCAGCAAAGCACAGAAAACAGCAGTTTACTTACACAAAAGATTTCCTGAACATATTAACAAAACTTCTCCACGTTTTGTGATTGGAATCTCAATGCAGTGTTAAAGCCTTCATATAGCAGTTAAAATCAATTTGTTTGAAAGGATCATTTTATACCATCAGGAAGATAGTAATTACATAAATTAAAAAGAAATGGTCTAGAATTTCTCTTGAATATTAATTTGTAGTATTCATAACTGTATGGAATGAAAATGGTAAATTATGAATCAACAGAAAATTTCCCGGAGATGATCCTTGAGCATGATTATATTGATCTACTCAATGACTATTTTACCCTACAGTTCTTAATCCATAATATGTTGACAAAGCAGAAGGAAAATAAGATTCTCCATACATGTTTACAGTTGTTATTTTAAAATCAACTTAATCATAATATATACAGCACAAAAATGTATGACTTTTAAACTGTTAAAAGCAGTTACATCTGTAAAACAATGTTCATAAGGTTTACAATTTCAAAATTTATACTTTCTTGTATTCTAGAAGTATGCTTTTGCACGAGTCTAAAATTTCTATTGAGACCAAAAAGAACAATGCAAATCTGAATGAGCTTTCTACTTTTGCTGATACTTTTCAAGTGTTTTGTTAAAAGCAGGTCAGTTGGGAATATGCACTTGGATTTATATTTCACGCTGAAAGTGATTAATACATTTTTTTTTCCAGAGTGTAACTATGTTACCACCCATTTTGTCTTTCCAAAGAGAGTAAGATGCAGTAAGCAAACTGCGCTTGTAATGAAATTGTTTTCTCTTTGTAAAAGATTCTTAAAAAAAAATCAAGCAAATAATTGAAGGTTTTATATTTTATTTTTCACTCAAACTAATAAAATCAGGGGAGTGTGGTGAGATCTAGCGGCATGTAGTTTGATGTCCTCAGCAGGATATCAAAAGTCAGAAGCAGTGCTGTAAATTCAATGTGGGCCTTCGACACTGTGCTAAGTGTGGCCTGAATCTCTGGGGCTTCCCTTTGATGCAAGTGCAGTATATTAACTGGAAAAGCATTCACTTTTATTTGTCTGTACTGTCTGCGACAGCAATATCGCCTCATTTAGGCTAGTTCGACATGAAAATGCACAGAGAAGCAATCTGTTACAAATTAGCACAGCTCCCCTTTCATTTTACTAGCTAGTAATTGGAAGGGGTTACAAAAGTGTAATTTATCAGATTATATGTGTTTATCTTTTTGTGGGGACAGCATGCCTTTGGTGAATTTTCCTACGCACCCTGAGGGAATAATCTTTCCTTGATGTCCATTAGATCTGAAAGAAAACAATGACGCCTGTGAAATATAGGAGTATAATTTGTTGGGTTTGAGAAGGAGCAGTTTCCCAGACATCTAAAATGGTATTAATGACTTTATTAGAACCTTACCTTTCCTTGGAAATGCTTTTGCTCTCTCGCTTCCAAATGGTCTTGAAGTCACTGCAGAACTCGTACCACACCGTGAAAACATAGTTTGGTGTGATCTCCTTCTCACCAGGCTTTGGCTTTATCCCAAAGTAACCTACTGTTTCTTCAAAGCTACAGGAGGGAAGAAATAAAAAAAATAAAAAAAAAAAAAAACTGTCAACACACAAGCCCACTGGGGAAACCGTCCCCCTGCGGGCTGGTTCCTGACTCAGTAGTCAAGACTGGTAATTACCATAACTGGCCCTTAGCCTTGAAAATCACAGCAACAATTCACACCAAGTGCGACTAACCTACCAACACCGAGCTCATTGCCGGGAGGAGAGCCGTTGGTTATGGATGCGTGAGACATCATAGGCACATGTCACACGGGCGAAGTGCAGGCATTCAGCTTACTGCATTTCAAGCAACTCTCTATTATATCAATTTCTTTAATTTTATCCTGCAACATCCTGTAAGATCTTATTATACCACTCATATTTACTGAAAGACTCCAAAAGAGTCCTATGTTAAGTAAGGAAAAATATCATCAGACTTGGTTAAAGACAAGTCTTACAAGCAACACCACCAACAAACCCACCTAAACCGAACAAAACCCCAAAACACAGAGTCAGTTCGTGGTTTTTCTTCTGAAAAAAATGTCATCTCCTCTCAAGTATGTCAATAAGCAGATAATAGCAATTAATCTTATGAAAATACCTTGCCAATTTGCAAAACTTTTATTCTGTACTGTAGCTAGAGATTGGTTATACAGCTGAATATTTTAAAAATAGTCTTTTATTATTGAAGATACTTTTGATGGCATTTTTACTGATTGTGCCCTTTTAACCTTTATGATATTGTTCTGTAGTGACAAACTGAAATATTTCATACCACCACAGGTATAAAAATAAACTGTTGGTAAATGCTGAATCACTTTTCTTTGCAAGTAGATGAATCGATTTTGTAAATCAGAACACAGGAAGCATAAATCTTGAAAATAAAAAAGAGGTGTTTTAAAGTATTGTAACGAAGCCTCCAAATTATGCAACAGATGTTCCCTGAGCAAGAGATTCAGCTTAAGTACTTTTTTCTTTACTGGTATATGCATTTGCATAGTACACATTTTATGTTTTCATATGGAAATGCTCAGGTTAAGGAGAAGGATTTTGTCTTTAACTAAGATTCAAGATTTTTGTTAGGCTTGAAGAATACAAAGTCGCCAACCAAAAGCACAGGATTTAACTTGGCAAGATAAAAGCATATGTATGCACAAAGTACAGCAACTCAGAATTTAGCTGGACTAGACAGTATGCTTTAATTTTTTGTGATACTTTAAAATTGGATAGAGCTTCTAGGTCATCCTGGAGAACATCATCTATTTTTAACATTTTAAATCATTTAAATCATTTTAAGTTAATAAAGTTATTGACATCCTCATAAATGCTAACCTTTTATTGAATGTTAGTTATATGAGACATTTTAATTTTAAAAATATAATCAAGTATGTTGGGAGCATGTAATTATATTTCAGGTTAATCGGTGATTCATAGTAAGAGAATACATTCACAAAGATGTAATTACTGCAAAAATAAACAGGAATAAGTCCATAACATTCCCACTTGAAGTGTTTTAACTCTGTCCTGTAGAGACACCACACGGAGAAAATACAAACTAAAAAGCTAATATGGCTCTAAATATTAATGTAAGCAATTCTGGGATTTCAAACCCTTAGAACAAGAGAATGTCTGCAAACTGTAACACCATTGGGCAGCTAAAACAGTTTCTGACTACTGGGCTGAGGTACAGTGATCTAAGTCCCATCATATTCATTTGGGCCAAATATCCCTCAGTCGTTCTTCCCTCCGCTTTACTAGGATAGCTCCGATGGGAATACTGGGATGAGGAAACTCTTCTCAGGTTTGCTTCATAAAGCAGCAGCCCAGGTAAAATCACTCGTTGTCCTTGCTTAGCCCTCAATCCCAGATTTCAGCATAGCTGGAAAAGTTTTCTCTGCATGACTTGCAAAAGCAACATGGATTTTTAACAGTAGTTTAAAATACGGAACATTTAGTTAGCAATCAAAACTATCAAGAAGTGTGTCAGATAACTAATTCCTTAAGTCGATTGCAAATTATCTGAAAACCAGCTAGCCAATCTGGATACGTGAAATTAAGAGAGAAAGTCTCAATTGACCTGGTAGGCAGTAGTCCAGCCAATTAAGGCACCAGATGGAAATAGTCCACCTGAGACTTTAACCTCACAAGAATATAATTTGGTTAACAATATTTATTACAAATAGCAATTTATGTCACTTTAATCTGTCTTGAAGCCATCAGTTTATCTCACTTCTTTCCCTGGTGTGTCCCCTCTGGCATAAATAAAACATGGATTCAGACCATTAAAGACTAGAATTTAGCTGTTCTCTCAGTGTACATTCAATAGCCTAAATAGTGAAAAGGTGCAGTGGAAGTGGAATATAATTTTACTACACTAAGCACTTACAGAATTATTGCAATTTTCTTTAAGACTAGTATTCTCAATTCAATGCTGACAATAAAAAACACCAAATATCAGCTAAAAACCTCCATTAAACCTTTTCCTGGAAGATACATAAGATTTTTTCAGAAAGTGTGATATTTTTTATTTGAAGTACAGATGCCTTTTCCTGTTTAATATAATTCTTAACATTAATAATATCTTTGAGTAAAATAAACTGTTAGAAAATACTACCAAAAAACTTACCATTTCTGTGCATTTTCCAAACTGCTCTCTTCTTTTTTATGTTCCTCTTTAGCTGTCAATGAAAAACATTCCCAAGATATAAATTACTGCCTTAGTGTTTTAGAGATCATGCAGATTACACATTTATTGCACTCAAAATTTGATCGGTTGTGTACCAAATAAGGGATGTGATGCACATTTAATTATTTTCAATTATTGTTTAATTCTTGTATATAGTATCTAAATTAATGCTCCTAGTGTACTGATGAAGTGTATCAGTTTTAATGATTTGAATTAAGCCTAATATGTAGTAGACATTACTCAGAATGAAAAGCAAATAGTGAAACTTCAACTTCCAGTTTAGAAAGCGAACACTAACTGGCGTATGTTTCTTTATTGTTGCAGATCAAAACTTACAAATTTAAATCTGTTTTGCAAGGCAAATAATTGGAAATTGCTAAACAGGTATCAAACAGTTGGTTAACACCAACTGTTCCATATAGCTATCGCATTTTGCTCAGGAAGCTGAAAAGTGAAAACACATGTACCAAGTTTTAAATGTACGGTATGTACATGATTTTTTTGGAAAAGCAGCCAAGTGTTTGAAATATGGTTAGTGAATCTGAGCACCTCTGTTATTAAATACTCACATGAACTATTTAAAAGGATATATTTTCAAAGGATGCGTATTTTGCACTTCGGAAAATGTTTCCTGAGCTGGATACTCAAGCACTACATCTTTTAAAAGCATTCGTTACTTCTCAAAATGTTGGCCCATTCTTTTTAATTGCAATTAAAAATGCAATTAAAAAACTGCAGAATACCACATACATAAAAAAGGTACTAAATCAGAAAAGTTATTCCCTTTTCACAATGCAACAATTTTGTTAGTGCAGATATTAATATAGCCAGAATTCAGATCCTGTGATGATACAGAGATAAGGAAGTTAAGGAATTGTATCTTTATGTTGTTCAGACTACAAGAGTGCTTACACTGGTTGAAATAGTTGTGCTCACAGACAAATGATACCTGAGGAAATGATACCTACACAGAGATTTGTACTAGTTAAAGTCACTTAAAAACTGAGATATTTTGGAGCATCACTGTATGCTAACAAAAGAAAAATTATTGCAACTCATACTTACATTGGTCAAATGCGCAGAAGGCATTTACTCTGATTATTTCAGTATGGAAAAGCAAGGAGCAATGTTGTGAGCCCTGGGCAAGGAAAACAATGAATTCTACACCACCAAATTCTCAACAGCAAATCTTGGTGGCAAGACAGCTACAATTGAAGCAGGGCAGCTTTGATTTATTGTTTTTGTTTAAGGCTCCTGAGGAATTCAGCCAACTAAAGTTAACCTGTTATACTTAATTCACACTATGGTAATGATTTCCACAGCTCTTACATTTTTATATCATTAGAAGTAGAAAATGTCACTCAGAATTCTGATAGCTCATTATGATACAGAATTAAATGAATATGGAAGATCAAAGAAGGTTAAAAGCTGAACTAGCTATAAAGTTTTACAGTTTCTGATTACATTAGTAATCATTTTCTAGCTTTTAAGGAGATCAAAAACTATTATGACAGAAATAGAAGTCCTTGATAAAACTGCACCTAAGCAGGAACATAGTAACTAATAGACAACATAGTTATAGCTCTATAGCTATGTGAAAAGACTGGTCTTACTGTTTTTTAATCTGGTAAGAACAGAATAAGGGAAAGCAGAGGAAAGGAATTTTAATTTGTTCTATAAAGTGGAAAAAGGTATGACGGTTAGGAAGGAACATGCAAAGTTTATGTTAATAGATCAGTGTGTACATGTCATATGAACATAAGGGAAGAAAAGAAGCAAGAAAATAACTATTATATGACAACCTGGGTTTTCCATATTTTTAACTCTAAACATCTTTACCCAAGAACTATTTAAAAGTACTTATGTGAAATTAAGATTTTGAGATTTGCTAAAAGAACAACAACAAAAAAATCCACGCAACAAACTCTAGTTAAATAAGTGTTAAAAATATGACATAAAAATACCATGTAACACATGCAACAAGAAACCAGAAGTTTACTAATTTTCCATATAATTTCTAACCAATCTTCTTCTGAGTATTTATAATATTTTACTTGTAATATCCTGCTCTACACCCTGCATTTACTCATATTATCAATACTCCAAGTAAAGGTTTCCATGAAACACTTTCTACTTCAGAATATTTTTTCTGTAGTAAATTTATATTACTTCTTCAAATATTCTGTGATATTAAAAGACTTATTTACTAGAAATGATTGGAAAGAGTAGCAGTTTCTCAATTTGCAACTAAATCTGTCACTTAGAATAAATAGGAAAAAAAGATTATATTTTCTGTAATGGATTCCTCAATGAAGTCCCACAGTCAACATATCAAGTCTCACCTTAATTGAGGAGATCATTGAGGGCAATTAAAATCAGTTGTACAAATGAAATAATATCTTTTTTTCTTATTTCTCTGGCAACACACGTAAAGTGGGATCATAAAATTATTTTCTTGTTAGATAACATATAAGACTGCATTATCCTCAGTTTCCTTAACTTGAGAATACAGTAATAATCATGTCAGATCTGCACAGGGATCCATCTAGCTCAATAGTCTGCCTATGCCAGTGGCTAAAGCAGATTCTACCTAGGAAGAACAAAAGAGCAAGGCAGGCGGGATCATCACTTCCCTCAGCGCTCTCTCTGTCTCCACAGTTTTGCAGTTNCTTGACTGCATTATCCTCAGTTTCCTTAACTTGAGAATACAGTAATAATCATGTCAGATCTGCACAAGGATCCATCTAGCTCAATAGCCTGCCGATGCCAGTGGCTAAAGCAGATTCCTCCTAGCAAGAACAAAAGAGCAAGGCAGGCGGGCTTTGCAGTTTTAGAGTCTTCCTGACTCTGAATGGCACTGGATGTTATTTCTATGTAATTCTCAAGGCATTCTTTTCCATGAACTTGTTCAGTCTCTGCTTAAACCTTTACAAGTCTTTTAGCTTCCATAAATTGCCCTGGTAATTGTCCTAGAGTTTACCGATATACAGCACGAAGAACAATCTCATTTTGTTATGCAATAGCCTTCTGTTCCTTTCATTCTCTAAGTTTTGCATTCAAAAAAAAAGGTGACTGAAGCGAATAATGGTATTAGCTATCTGATTTGTTGTAGTAGCAGGATGGTTTTGAGGTGAATTCCCTCATTATCTCCATTTACTGAGCTTTTAGATTAGTTTGGCTTGAAAAGAAATTTTGGTGCTTGCAAAATAATTTCTGTTAAGAAGAAACTAACAGGAAGCTCCACACCAAGCCCTCTCTAACCCTTAATAGGGGCAAAAGGGCCAAAACAATGCTTGATTCTTCAGGCAGCTTTGAACCACACGAGGTGGAGACATTCGCTTCAGAAGATAAGACTAGAGTAAATGTAACCTAACGTAAAATTCCTAACCCGCATTCATTAAAGATACCGGTGTCAGCCTCTGGTGCTTCAATCTCCTGATCACTTCTGGTAGACATCGATGAATAGAATAGACATTACATGAATACAGATTATATAGAGGTCTTTTAAAACTACTTGCCTTAGGCTGTATTTTGTAAGGAGGCATCCGCTGGTGTCTGAGTCATTAGGCTTGACTACCATTGAAAATGACAGGGAATTGTCAAATGCAAAATTTACTGACTGGTTTCATGTTCAAATGCAGTTTCTTAATATGCTCTACTGTTCAGATTTGATTAAGTTCATTTCCTAAAGACAGTCTCAGATCCAGCTCTATGATAGCAAGACAATCTCAACTAATATATCTTCTTTGAATATAGGAATGGAAGCCAGGAATGGTCAAGAATCTCTGTGTCTATTTGAAGACAAAATTTTTGAAAAGAAAGCAAATATCCACCAAATATGAAGTTCCAATCTGCTGTAAGAATAGTCTTTTATAATAGCGTAGTTATAGACACATCCACTGTGAAGGCCAATCACTGACATTCACACAGCCCGGTGCATGAATCTAGCTTAAAGAATAAAAGAGTAAATAGATAATTATCTTATGAATTTACCTTTTGAACTTGAAATAGCAAAAAGACTGTTCTTTTACTAAAATATGAAAACAGGCATTAGAATAGCCATTATGTTGAAACAGTTCTAAGAGTGAAAAGACACTAGAGTGAAATGGTAAAAGACATTTTTACTTTACAAAATGTAAAGTAACAGAGCATGTATGTAAATGTAAAACCTAACAGAGGATGAAAAACAATGCAAAGCACTATTCTGAGAAAATACCACAAAATATGAAACTTTGCAATGGGTCTTATGTACACATAGCAGCTCCCAATCTCTTCAAGCAGCAGGCTACTATGAAATTGTTCCCTGAAGAATGGAGACAAAAAAAAAAAAAAAAGACTGAAAGATTGAATCTTGGCAGAGACTCAAAGTTGGAGAAGGCCTGAAATCAACATGGGCAAGCAGAACAATGAGATACCTTGCTCTAAGACNAAAAAAAAAAAAAAAAAAGACTGAAAGACTGAATCTTGGAAGAGACTCAAAGACGGAGAAGTCCTGAAATCAACATGGGCAAGCAGAACGGTGAGATACCTTGCTCTAAGATACCAGGGAAAGACAAATGGGGACATGCAGTTGCACAGAAATCTGACATTCAACTACCTCTCAACCAACCAGTGTAATTTATCTCTGACATTAAACATGTGAACGCATTTAAGAAGGATGGTTCACACAAGTTTAATGATCTAGTTGTGTCCATTACAGCTGTTATATTTTTCAGAATCTCATCATTTCAGCACTGAAAGATCTGACTTAAAACTCTGCTTTATAAACATTCTGGAGCACAGAGCATCTTGACAGTTATGGGAATTCTCAGTGAACTGTTAGGGTGGAGATGAACTACCAGTTAGACCAACACCTTCCAAACAACCGCTGTTAAGGCAAATTTCAAAGATGGCCTTCTAAGTAGGTGTACAGACTAGAGAGATCATCAAACCCAATACAGATGCCCTTTGTTTCCTATACAAAATTCTAAATTACAGCAATACAAAGAAGAGCAGGATCAACAGCAGGATGGAATTTGACCTCCCTTGATTTTGGCTTCAATAGATCTGCTACCATACAAACCTTCTGAATAGGTTTAATTTTTAAGAAATCCTTTGCTTAAGGCAACCATTAGAAGTCTAAGGAAAAGAACATGTTTTTCTCTTTTTTTAACAAAGCAGTGGCAGAAATCATGCTTTGTAGGTGTCACCTTTTAACCAAATATTTAGTATTCTGACAAAGTCATCAAGAGGAAGGTTCATTTACTGCTAGAAAACATGCCACCAGAAAAGGTACAAAAGTTCTTAGAAATGAGCTACTCACAGAAAAAGAAAAAAGAAAAAAAAAAAGGAATTTTGTCACTTAATACCGCAAAGTTTTAAAAAGCTTTCCAAATAAAGAATTTTTAGCAAATTATGAAAGGTCAGAAATTTTGAAGCAAGAGCTGAAAACACTGTGCATCTTTTTCTAGGACAAAATATACTCCAGAAAAATCCATCTAACTTTGGCTATATCTGTATATCTCTGTATCATAAAGACTACTTTTTCTGCTGTTTCCATACTTCTATTATTTTCAGTTAGTTCTACATGCAAGAAATCATATTACTGAAGATTTAACTTCATATATAAGCATAGCAAATGAGAGAATTTAACTTCATATATAAGCATAGCAAATGAGACTGTATGACACTTTTTTATTTTTGATTTTTTTCAATTTCAAATTCATATTAAATAAGAGTACAGACCATTTAACGTGGTTGTAGTCCATCGCTCTTACATGGAAGCTTTTGGTCTGATAACAACATGATATTTCAAAAATAATAAAGGCGGACTCCTAGTAGCTAGTTTTTCTAATATGTATTATTTGATTAACTTTCTCTAGATAGTCATGAACCTTTTATTTGTAGGCTTTATGAACTCCTGAAATTCAGTAGACAACCTGGGAACTGCATGTAAATATTTCATTGTATGTTAACAGTTTCCTATTCTACCATATTAGAATGCAAACAGCCTAAATAAGGGCTCCTATTCTCTTCCCCCCACAGATCCTTCTTCAATCGTTCACGTTTAATCAGCAGTTCCATGACCAGTGGAACCAAGGAAACGTAGTCTAATACTGTACTGGAGCCTCAGTTCCTAGGTGGATTCATTAACGTTCAGTTGCGTTCATGATACAGCCTTTCTGTCCTTGGAAGGCTAATAAGGTCACACTTCTTCACTTGTTCACATATTTTATTGTGATTTTAGGAGCTTGGTATCTTAGGACCCCTAACTCCACCACATTTATTCACAATTGGGCACTGCATTACAGAATTACAGACAGGAGAACAAACAAGAGGCAGTATGATCCCATAAGCTCTGTTTCATTTACCTCTTCTCTAAATTAAAATACGCCATATTTTTAATGTAGGATTTATGCATTTTTAGATGGTTTAAATACTAGCATACACATCCTTAAATCCTTTCAAAACAATCTTCAGAACACTTGCTTCCACGAGGTCTTAATCATGCTTCCCTGAACCAGTACTTACAAACTTATTTTCCTTTGCAGCGGTACAAAAATTGTTCTTAAACTAAGAAACCCCCAATCAATGATGAAAATGTACAAATGTTCCCATCACACAAAGGATCTCTTTGCAGTCTTGGAAAGTTAATTTCAACCAAGTTTTCCATAAGTAATCACGACTATAACTTACCAACCTGTATCTTGGGTTCCAAACAGGGTCTAACATTAAGCCTAACTTTAGCTTAACACGTGTAACATTAAGTACGAAGAAAATTTTAAGCATTTCTAAATATTTAGTATTTTTTATATTACTGAAGCATAAAAAATACAGATCTTTGTGTACACACACACACAGACACACACCCTACATCAGAACACGCTCAAGCAAGACAGTGTTTAATATCACTGGTAATAAAAATGTAGGAAATTATGGTTCTTTTAAAATCGATAATGCTGTCTATAAATTTGTCAGAAAAAGTGTTGAAGATCATTTCACCTGCAAATTAGAACAAACTATGAAGAAAAGAACTTTTTATACAACTTTCTCAACACATATTTATGTTTCTTAATATTACTGTATTCTGTTACTGTATTCTGTAGGAGTAGATTTTAAAACAAAGTATTTTCAGTTACCTTGTGTAAAAAGTCAATTTCATTAAAATTACAACTAACGTTAGTCTTATTTTCCAGTATTCTGACATAAGATGCAATTTAGCTAGAATTAATCTCTCATCCTTCCATGCTTGTGGCTCCAGAGAATAAACAGTTTTTAAAGCCTGTTAGTGCTTAAACACTATAGAAATATATTATAGTTCTAATTTCTTTTTAACAAAATCCTATAGTGTTGTGGTCTAATGCCAATATGTTTTTGCAGATTAATCTCTTTGAGATGATTTGACTAAAGGTATCTAAACAATTTACAGAGCTGGAAAATTAGTTCTAATTCTTTCAAACAGAACAAGGTTAAGTCTCATCTGTTTTTGTGTTTGGGAAATTTAACTATACAGATTTACTGTAAGTATGATCTTTTGCTGTAAGCAGAGGTAAAAACATTATGGATCAGCATATTTTTAAATCAAGGAGCACACATTTGAATATGCGATGAATGACAGTTATTTCCAATAGGAAGCAGGTCTTCTCAAAAACCCGAGAGAGATGCAAACACTGAAACAATATGTTAACTGGAGGGTGAGCCAACAGCTACTCTTGGAGGTGGGGAGAATAGGTCATTATCGAAATGGAACGAAACTAATTGCTGAAAAGCCTGTGAAACTGGTGGCCTTAAAAGCGTTAGGAGAGAAAGCCCTAGCCATGCCTCCTCCTGCTGGATGCTGAGAGTGATTTATGAAGCTAAAGCCAGTGCTGCTGCTGGGGCTCAGGAGAGATTGGTTGCACATGAGCGGCGTGGTGTGCAGTGGCCCCCCGCGCTCGAGCACACTGGCACACGCTCTTCTAGGTGATCCTGGGCCGGGGACTTACAAGCTGCCGCTCTGTCCCTTTGCCCCTCATTAGGACCCGCTCCTCCTGCAAAGGCGGCCACTTCTGGTGGTCGGCAGCAAAGGCTCATTGTAAACGCACAGCAGGATAGTGGCAAAGCTGAGATTAATTCTCCATAGATTTATATGGAGCTTTCTCACTGGTGATTGCTTGTACGGTTTCAAAGGTGCGCATGTTGCCTTTTTTTATTGCTGGTTACCGACTTTATTCCAGCATATGGTGGTTGGCGCCATGACACAAAGTGAACATTTTATACCAGAATTAAAGTGGATATTTGACAGTTTCTGTCAGAAAGTTCAGAGCAAAGAATTTGTGAGACAAGATTTATTGCATATTTTATATGGGACACATCTGTTTCGTTGCTACATTTTTGTTTAAATAAAAGAAGCAATGAAGGTTCTTTAAGAAACAAAGACTGTCAATAAAAAGCATGAATAGAAAAACTACGCTATTGAGAGAGAGTTTAATCATTCTGACCTTCTAAAAATGTGCTGCTTGGAAGTATGACAGTCACCTTCCCCCTCTCTGTTCTGCCTTTCGGACGTGGCGGAGGAGGGGAGCCTCAAGCCCAATCTGGCTATCAAAGACACGTCTCCCCGTGCTCAGGGGGAGATCAAATAAAAATGAACACAGAGCCAAAACTAACTGTTGCTATTAGATATTTAGATTTAAAGGTAAGTGCACTACTAGGGAAGGTTTTCACTATTATTCATTTTTTTTTTTTAATTGCTGTAACCACACTTCAGTGAAGTGTGCCAAAGAAACACTTCTTGCTTTGAAAATTTCTTACTCAGCTACATATCAGGTATGCAGGAAACTTTTTCACATTGCTCTACCAGTACCTCTAATCCTGATATAGAAGATTGGCCTCTACAGTTCAGTGTTTTAGTGTTCTTTGTGCCTGAAAAAAAAATCTTCCTACCTAAGATCTCATTAAGTAATTAACTTAATTTGAAAAATAATAAAATCATTAGTAATATAAAAATGTGCTTGCATGCAGATCCACTACACATGTGAGCATAGTTCAAATATAAACTTTCTCTTCTCCACCCTATTAATAAACCTATTGATACACATTATTTTTTAATCCTTTAATGAATACTGCATTGCTAAAATGATCATCTTTTAAGAAAAAATAATGGTGTGCCTTATACAAATATATTCTAGGAAAACTCTGAATTTTAAAGTAACAACCTTCCTGTTTACAAAAGCTCACATTTAATATGAAATCCTAAGATTTAGCTTTGGAAATATAAAATATAAATAAGATTCTATTGGAAAAAAAAGCATAGCGACAAAATAAAGAACTTATATTGTTCAAAAATCACCTATACCTACTTAAAGAACACATCAACGGAAAAAACTCTGTTGGACTCTATGGTTATATTATGCAAAAATACATAATAATCAGATTAAAAAATCCTAAGGATAATGTAGGTGTAATAATTTTCTAAACAAAACAGTAATGACCTCTTTTACGAAATCACAAATATTTATCTCATGATTTCACATTACCAATGCATTTAATTCTTGTTTTTAATTCCAAAATTCTTCTAGGGAAGCTTAGCCTTGAGCAGGGAAAATTAGCTATATGTAATGTGAAACAACATGTAAAAGAAAAGCAAATTCTCACTTGCAATACTTCTCTTCAGAGGGAAGCAGTGTATTTTTAGTATGTTAAGTTTTTTTTTTTTTTGGCCAGAATTCTTTTAATCTATCTATCTATATATTTTTTTTTTTACAAGAAACACCAAACCATTCAAGTACAAGGCAAACAATTCTCTGTGCTTGTCTTCTCCAAGCAAAATACATAGTTATATATATATTTAAAAATAAATCTCTAAATAAAAATCCGATTATTTTCCTGATGAGGAAAATGATGAGAGGAAAAGTAAAGCATGACACATGCTAATCATGCTGCTTATTTCACTCCTACAAAGCACTCAGGTACTACCAACACAAGAACAACTAATGAAAACACGATAACAAAGAAAAAAAATCTTGTCTTAGCATAACTAAGACTAGGAAAACAATAATAATTATTATTATTATAATTCTTGCCTCTATTGGTCTATTTTGCTCTTTTACAATTTGCTTATTTTCTGCATCAGACTCCATGCTGGAGTATTCCAGTGTTTTTTTTTCCCCCTCATAAGGTATGTATGCAAACATTTTTCTATTGCTTGTGTTTCTCCTCATACAGAAATATAGCAGATAAGATCAGGCAGTCAGTAGCTAGGGCCACGATGGCAGACTTTCTTCTTACTATACCTTTGGTCTTTATTGCTACCTCATTATTTACTTTATCTCTTGAAAATGACTTTTACTCAAAAATAATGGAAGATTATTGCAAAGGGTAAACCAAAGAATAAAATTATATAAAAAAGAATCATTGAAGTGAAATCATAAATGCAGAGACAACTCAAACACTGAAGTGTTGGTAGAAAAGTTGCATAGTTATAGCCGAAGTTTTGTTTTACTAAGATTTTCATTCCCTCTCATCTATAAAAAGATACAAACACATCTTATAATTTACACGAACTGTATCAATAATATCTGAAGTCACTCTAATGTGATATACCCATCATAATTAACTTAATTCATTTTTTGCTCTACTAAAACAAGAAACTCTTGAAAGGAACCATAAAAATGTTTGCAAAATAAAAGTAATAATTATAGTTGAGAATTTGATCATCTATAATGAGAGAATTTTCTTTACACTGAAAATTTAATGGGACAACTTATTTTATAATATCTATGGAAAATTAGGATACTCTCATTTGAATTTAAAGCTTCCCAGAGAAGCTATTTGTAGTGTTGAAGAGAGTTTTCAACATCAACCATGAAAGGTCACATCAGATGCAAATCAGAAGCAGTCTAGTCTCTGTAAAGAGAAAAATACAGAAATGCAAGAATGTCCAGGGGAATAATATGACCATAATTTGGTAGGCAGCAAGCCTTCAAACCATGAGCCATGTTGCCAGGACAAAGTCACTGAAATTGCATTTGAGTGTAAGATATTTTAAATATCTTACCATAGCATCTGAAGTATCTAGACACAAGATATCCCAGCAGAGAATGCAGAGGCAAGAAAAACTGAAGTGACCTTTGGAAATCAAGGACACTTTCTGGATTTAGAAGTCTTTAACAGGAACTGTAATCTTAGCACACTGTACCATCCACCACCTTTTACTTTGTCCTTCTACAATTTTGAGAGTTTTGTAGCAATCTGGCATTTTATCTTTAACTAGCTTCAAATATTTTAGAACTACCCTAAGAATATTGCGATGGCTGTTTTTGTTCTCAGAAAAAAATGGTTCTACCAGACCCTACTCAACAAGTTTGGGTGTCAAATTTATTTGTCTTTTTGTCTTTAAAAGAAATTTCTTTTTGATGGCTACTTCATGTCTGGGGTACAGACTTTACCTGTTAGTATTGCTTAACAAGGAAAACCATAGTTTACATCATTATAGATCTTAAGCCGGAGAGCTGCATTTTCTTGCTCAAATTTACAGCAACAAATATATATTTGTAGCAATTCCTTGCAAAAAACTTTAAAACAAGATATTCCTTTGTCTACACAGGTAACAAACATGGCCGAGAAAAATGAGCAGCAAATCAAAAGTAGGAAACACTACAGTGAAAGTATTTTCAAACTTGATCTATAGGGCACGGTTGGAAATTACAGAGCTCAGGGACAGGCATAAGGACAGTATGAAAGTAGGTAAGAAAATCTTCTGAGAACAAGTGTGTTTAAGCCTTTTGTTATTTAAAATAAGCACATTAATCTTCTCTATCCTGTCCTTTCTAACTCATGACTCTGCTCTTGCAGTAATTTCTTCCATCCGTGTACGTAACTTGCTCATAGGAAATCAAATCTAAAACAATTAGCAAGTGTCTTGATTTCCTGCCAAGGAAAGCTTTCAGAGGGACAAATATAATACAATATCAGCATAAACAAGCCCAGAACGTGCCATGGAACAGGTAGTAAAGAAATCTGGACAAGGTGCATGCTAATATGGAGTTGCAAATCAGCACAGAGAATAGTGAGATGCAGGGAGATACTAAATAGACAAACTAGAGATTCAATACCATACAGTAAGGAAGAAGAAAGCAGCTGGACTATGAGAAGAACTTAACCCGAAACCTATGGAAATGCAACACATCTGACCTAAGATTCAGTTTGTTTATAAGCCTGTGATATGAGTACTGGAAGATAGTCACAGTAATTAAAGAGAAAAATAAGGGTGTTGATAAAAATGTATGAAAATTTAAGATTCTAGACAAACTAACAGTGATTACACTAAAAGATCTAAGTAATTCTATGGATACACTTTTTAACTACCACATGTCATCATTTTTTATATTAATTCAAGGGTAGTCATACTAACACTCATTTTGTCACACAGTTGCCATTAATAGGAAATCCTCCTCTGTTATGTAATGCCAACAATTTTATAACAATCACCATAATTCAGCGTAACCAGACAATCCAATTGAAAAAAAAAAAAAAAAGCTGTGGTCTCAGAAATTCTTTCCCTGTCTTCTAACAGAAGATGACTTACTGCACATTTAATTACAAGTGCTCCTAAATTACATTCTTATTCCACGTTCTAATGGAATTTAACTCTTCAATTTTTATAGCAATTCCCAGTTATAATGGAACTGACTGTAGTGATCAGATGTCACAAAAACATTCAATTGAAAATTTTCTGAAAAGCCCTATTTTTAACCAACATCAATTTTCAGAACTTTGATGCTGGTAATTCTCCTGCTAGGAAAGGAAGAAACATGTTCCTTTCGGATCAAATGCTTGTTCTTTGAGTCAGCTCCCTGTGTCAATATTGCATTAGTTAGAGGCATATGGATACAATCACATTCCAGGACACCTTATTTGGTGTCTTACGGACTGAGGCTATTGTCTAACTGTAAAGTCTCAGGGTAACCCAGCAATAAGGATTTGTGCTTTGCAGGATCCTGCCAATTTATGTAAATCACTCTTTCATCTGTTTAAATACACAGCTCTTTGAATGATGAAAACAGTTATGACTGTCACAAACAGTTTGAAAGATTAAAGTAATTCTGCTGCTGGCATATAAAACTGCGTTCCACATCTAAACACAAACTTCGCAAGGTCTGTAATGTCATTGCTGGGAAGGATAAAAAGTTTTAAGCAAACATTATCATTGCAAGGAAGTATGACATATTTTTCATGTTTGACACTGGACATAAATATCCTCCCACACTGTTTAATGTGAGAACTGCATATGTGTGGCAGAGATAATAAAACATCTCAGAGAAAATAAATGAAGGGGAAGAAAAGTTATGATATGTAGAACAGAAAATAAAGCTTTGAAGTTGAAAGTCTTCATATTTGCACAGCTTATTCACAAAATGGAAAATCAGTATCGATACGCAGACTGAATAGCCACAGACTTAAGAATAGCATTGGGTATCTTGTAGAACTGGTTACCTTTACAGAGAAATGTTTCCTGCTTGACAGAAGCAACTTCATAATTGTAGGTAACAGAAGATCAAGGCAACTATGAGATCCTTGTGCTCTGCTGGGGTGGGGGGGTTTGTTTGTTTTTGATTTTTATGTACCACATTTAAAAAGGTGAAATTGAAATTTAGTGCTTAAATTTTTTTTTTGCTTTGGTTATTCATCGTGAAAAAGATTGAAGAGCTTTACATATAAAATGAAACACAAGTACTGTGATCCAATGCATAGATTAAGATTTAGCAGCTAAAAGATAACTATACAAGTTAGTTCATATGCAATTTTAGAATATTTTTGCTAAGAATTCATGATATCTTTCTGTTAATATTAGTTCTTAATTGGCAGCAGAGCTATATTTTTATTGTAAAGAAGCAAGAATTCTAAATATTTTGTGGATTTTTCTTGATATTTCTGATATTTTATGCAAGTAAAATACAGGCAAGCTATACCAAACTGCTATGAATAAGGACCTAAAACAAAATTTCTGTATTTACTTTTAGAATAACCGTACAATGTCAGACTATTAAAAAAATTAAGTATCAATGTAAATTTCTTCCTAATTTTTGACTCTATTAAAATTTATACGGTTATCTCTTATTAGTAGTAAGAAACACAAAATGTTGTTATATTTTAAAAGTGGTACTGATAATGCTGTCCTTGGTATTTTTGACTTCTGGTTTACTAATGAGAGAGTTGAGTAAGCCTATTACGAAAGAAAAACAAAAATAATCAAACATCTTCCTGGATATCTACTTGGAATCAAAGACCAAATGATTCTGGTTTATAATAATGTCAGAGGATGTAGGACTTTTGATGTGTATATGTGTGTGTTATTTTTTCGTTAAATTTCTTAATTTCTTCTCACAATCCCCTGATAATATAAAACAGAAAGTAATTAAGACATAGGTGAAGGGGACTAGTATTGACAGAACTTATTTCTTATTTTCTTCCATTCAAAGAGGCATGTGAGGAAGCGTGGAACAAAGCTCTTGCTCTGCACCAGGAGAATGCTGAAAGGCCCAACAGGTTGGATGCTGTTCACTGCAACTTGGCTAAAATTATAAAAGAGAAATCACAGAAGCCAGATTTACTGACATGTTCCATGGACTGCAAACCTTCGCTGAGGAAACGCTGCCACCTGACAGAATGCTGCACCATATTTTATTCTGCTGCCCTGTTTTTCTACTGTGTAGCCTCATGGCTACAGACTACATGACTAGCAAAATGCTGATCTCTTATACAGTAAAAGTGATACAGGAACTCGTAGCACATCAGAGAACTTAACCAAAGTCTCCCAGGTTCATGGTTAGCATTCTGACTACAAGCTAATTTCTTAATTTCTTTCTATCCATCTTCCCCTCTGTTACCTTAGGCACTTCAGTGCCTTTCCAAAATAGCTTTTCTTTCCACAAATAATGATTTTCAAGAACTGCTTTACCCTGACATCAGACTACTTGATTCCCAGACCCTGCTGTAAACTAAATTAATTCCTTTAATCACAAAGACTCCATCATCAAGATGTTTTAATCCTGGAGAACTGAAAAGAGGCAGTTATTCTCTTCCACTAACTGCAAAGAAGTCTAAAGAGTTTTTGATTTACACATTCCAGGACATATATAAGAGAAGAAATAGAGCCCAGAGTAGAGTTCTTAAATACTTCCTGACCTGGAACCAACAAAGGGAATTTTGGGACGAGGTTTTACAAGATACTGGATATATCTGCATTATATATTCCCACGTTTATGACAATGGAGAGACAACATGAGATAATCAAGTAGTGAAATGAGAAATAAGTTCTATTAAGGTTAGTTGTCCTCTCCTGCATGCCATCCACATTCTGATTTCTACTCTTTGGAGAATGCACTAAGACACTAAAAAGGGTCATGAAAAGCTAACACCAGTGGCTACCAGCCAACACCCAGTGTTACTAAAGGGTTTTCATATTAGCCTAACTATTCTGTTTTTTTTTGTGATAGCTTTGTATTCAAAGTGCAGTGTTATTTCAAGCAATTTTGAGCAAGAATTCTAGAAATTATAGAGCATTCCACAGCAATCACTAATTTAATGATTTCAAAGTTCATTTTAAAAGGAAAATATAGTGAAAATATTTTTAAAAAATCCACTGAAAATATGTTAGGTGTATAGCAATTTTTAGATGTCCATATTCCAGTAAAATTAATATATATATTTTGCATGTAATGAAATTTATCATTATTTCTACTTTTGGAATAATCTAAGCCCATTTCAAAACAAATCTGCACATGAAATAGAGAAATGAAGCATTAACACAGTTTCCACATGAAGTCTTTCATTAAGGAACCACAAAACACTTTACAAAGATTATCTTCCACTACAAAAGATAGCAAGAATCATTATTTAACATTTTATGTACCGGAAAACTGAAGCCTAAAAAGATTAACCAACTATTCTAACATCAGATGTCAAGTAGCTAAACTGGGAAGAGAAGCTAAGGGTTTTGGCACCTAATTCAAGGCACTAGGCTACATTACATCTAGTTATACAAAACAGTACTGACATCAGCAGAAGTACAGTTTATCCCCTCTAGCATTTCAGAATGTCAGTCTCCATAACACTCTCAGTGTTTTTTGTTACAACACAGCAAGTATTAGATTTAATTGGCATTAATTGTAATTAGGGAAATATAAACAGCCAGTTAAAGCAAATCAAAGGGGTTTTTTTTTGTCTTCCTTCCTTTCTTACATTTTCCACTTAGCATTCACTAGAAATGATGGGAAATCATATGTGTGAGAAAAACTTGAGAATCTATGAGTTCCAGCCCTTTTTTTTCAAGCCAGAAGTTTCAGAAAAGCATCTGAGCTTTGGATACTTGCTGTGAGCTGGCAGACAATTTTTTCATACATTTGCTTAAACCAGCCACAACTCTTTTTTAAACAAACAAAACTGAAAGCAGATGCTTAATGGATGCTCAGCATTATCAGTTAACTCCTGATTTCAGAAAAGCAGCTGAATTTCCAGACACTTAACTAAAATGAACCTCTAAACTTTTTGAAATTTGTCCAATACTTATTTAAATACTATATTAAGCAAGATGTCTTTCTGCGTTATTTTGAACTTCATTGCAGACTTTTTAGGACTTCCATTCCAATGCCATGCAAAGTATTACCCACCAATTATAAAAATCAAATCATTTATATAAGGGACTGCACAAGAAACAGGTTCAGTGATTATAGTAGGGTCTGCAGGGCACTATACTCACATAAACCAATGAAAATGAGAACAAACTGAGAAATACAAAAAAAAAAAAGATATCAATGGAGAAATTGGAAAGGCAGCATAATGCAATTCTCCATTTTTACTGCTGTACTCGGATAGGTTTGTGATTGAATTTTTTTTTTTTTTTTACCATATTTTAATTAATTAGAATAAAGGATTATCTTTCAAATTAGGTGCATACAAAAACTCATATTCACAATGAATCCCCACAACTTGGAAAAGTGTTATGTGGAACATTGGTTCAAAAAACAACTATACTCCAGTCAGTCCCAAAAAATAAATAAAANATACAAAAACTCATATTCACAATGAATCCCCACAACTTGGAAAAGTGTTATGTGGAACATTGGTTCCTGGTATTGTCATTTCTTGCTGAAATATGGAAGTTCAAAAAACAACTATACTCCAGTCATTCCCAAAAAATAAATAAAAAAAACCAAACAAACAAACAACAAAACAAAAACAAGAGCAGCATTCTGTCTCTGTATGCCCTCCTAAATAAATAAAGCATTAAAAAATAAGAGAAATGCACATGCTTTAGAGAACTGTATGTGACTGCTTGGATGCCTCATGAAATTTTTATAGACTCCTACATACTTGGATAAAACAGGCTGTTCAGATCCAGGAATCCCAGATCAGTACCTTCACTCACAGGCTACTGGGCTAGTTGATTAGCACGACTCTCTCTTCTATCTTGCACATTAGGTGCAAGATATTTAAGGTATTTCAACCTCTGTCTTGTACTATGAGAAAACGGACACATTTCAGAGAAAAATACTTTAAGCCTAGCTCTAATGTTTGCATCCCAACTAATAATTTCCCTTTTAGCTTTATCTATGGCATTGTTTTGATTTGCAAGTCACTACATTTTTTTCAAAAAGATGCAGACGTATTTGCATTTAGAGTTTGTTTTCCTTAGAAGTCATTCATATACATACACAGATGATGAAAGCCTTTTTTTTTTTTCTGGAGCCAAGCAGAGAAGTACCCACCCAGTAATAGGAGCACACAGTGAAAAGCCAGGAGGAAGCTAAACAGGAGGCAGGAAGAGCAATAATGGACAGTACGAATTCAGCAGTAGCTCCAGCAGGTTTCCTGTGCTCTATAAAAAAGTTACACTAGAAGAAAACTAATTCCATTTTCAATCTTTGATGGAAAAACATCAACTGTGAAACAGAACAGCTTCGCATCTGGTAACTAGATGGGATTTTTTTTTCCTCATCACTGTCCAAATTAGACTGAATAGACTGATATAGCAGTAACAAGAGGTTGTTATTATCTCATGATTATTTAAGTGCCTGCATGTTTAACATCATCACACATACACTCTTTACTCATGCATATCTGAATGACATTATGGCTGAAAATTTACTATCAATCAACTACACTGATGAATACCATTGCTGCTATCAGTTGAATATATTGCCAGTAATACAGGAAAAGAAAGCAAATGAAAAATCCATAGAATCTCAATTAAAAATAGGGATGTTGAACAACTGAAATAATAAATTTGCTATAGATCACCAGGCCATGGAGTGGAAAAAAAAAGCCAGCCAATATTAAAAAACAAGCAAACAAAGAATCAGGAAACTGCAGGAGTAGGGTATATAAAGTCAGTAGATGCTTTTTTGAAGTACTAATTCAAAAAAACCCAGTAAACTCCATCTCTAGCACATCTTTTTCCCTAAGAAATGCTTAAGAAAGCCAAGAAATGACAGATATTATAGAATAATCATGGATATCACTCTGATAAGTTCTTATTTTTTCTCAGCTAAGGAGTGTAGAGAAGTCCTGTATGCCAATATATGCAAATCAATAAAGTGTCCTTCTTAGCACTGCAACAGGTAAAACAAATTATTTTAAAAAGCAGGATAACTGTGATGGAAAGGCCTCTTTGACCGCATTAAATGTTCTGGGATTCCTATTGACAATTCATCTCAGAAAAACATAGATGAAACAGAAAAGTCGTAAGATAAGAAATTAAATTAGAAATCATTAAAGTTAGTATGACTAGCTAGTTTAAAATATAAAATTATGAAGCAGAGAAGAACACATGAAAAATATGAAAAAATAGACAAGGAAATCATACATACATATTTTCAGGGGAAAAAAAGCCGAAAAAGGTATTGAAAGTGTCCAGTAAGTTTAGTAACTATGCACAGAACTCACTGTCCCAGGACACTATGCAGGAATGTACCTTTAAAAATATATACCATTCACAGGTATAAGAATTTTCTGCTATTTTCTGTTTCTGTTATCTAAGGATGAAGTAAATATTTCATTTTCCACTTGTACAGGCATAAACAAGTCAGCTGCAGCAGGGAATATGGAATGACCTTGCACAGCTAATTGTAGTTAAGGTCCTTCTAAAGCAGAACTCAGTCTTAACCAAGATGGACTGGGTAATTTTAGAAAGTTCTAGTCACTAAGGGGGTTAGAATTTGCTATTCCTCAGAGATCCAGAGTATGACTGTGGAAGTCAGCATTTGCTTAGGGCTTTAGCAAGACTTGGTAAAAATTTAATTGTGCTCCATATCCACCCCTACCATTTCAGCAACACATCTTTGATGTGTAGAAATGCATTTCTGGTTATTAGAAAGAAAAAAAAAGTACAAGCTATTCAGTTCTGAGCCTGTCTAACAGGATAATTCCTATAGCATTATGAATCAAATAATCTATACAAAATATAAATACATTGATCTGCTATAAAATATGGCAAGCAAGATCAAGTAACATACTGGAAATCCTAAAAGTACAGCAGAAATATAAATTGTAATATCTCAATCACTATTGTTAAACTGTTAAGTGAAAATTTCCAGTTAAGTTGGAAAGACCAATACAACTGTCTTGCTGCAACACAGACTCTTAGTACAATTTTTTGGTTTTACAAGTTATGTGGTAAGAAATTTGTAGCTTTAATACTGTCCAAATATATTTTCAACTGAAGGAAAAAACACATCCAATAATGTCCATGGTCTGGAGAAGGGTGAGAAAAAATATCAGCTTATTTAACAGTACTGTTTAACAAGGACTGCTATTTTTAAAACATCCTGCTTCAATTTAGCAATTATATAAATATTATAGACTCATGAAATAATGTTATTAAAAAGACATTAGAGGAATCTTTATAAAAAGTGTTAAGATAAATCATAAATCATTACAACAGTCTGAATGAACACAAATAGTAACTACACATTCTCTCTAGATTCAAATGTTCAAATAATTCATTTGACTTCTGAAATGTCAAGTTGTGAAACTATTTAAGATTCTGTGACAAATACTAACTGTTGGGTAGTATTCACTTCTTAATATAGTTATCATAGTGTAACACTAGATATGCTAGGCAATTAACCAGTACTCCTTCAACCTGCCAATAAAGCAAAGATCAATTCTTTGTCTGTCTTGCATAGCCCCAAACAGTCCGGCTGGCACAAGCATGGAGGAATGGGAACACAGTCTGGGACTACACTTTTCAGCAGCAGCAACTTGCATTTACATTGTCTTTAACTGATCATCGAATTGTACCCTCAGATTTGACTCCTGAACTCCTGACTCCATTCTGGCAAATCAGTTCCAGACAAAAATCTTTAAATCTGAGTGTAACATGCATACATACTGAGTTAATATGAGCACATTAGTGATACAATACACTATTATTGCATGTATGGACTTTCCTTAGAAGGCTATTTTTCATTCTAGTCTTTTATAAGTTTAAAGATTTATATTCCATCTGCTAAGTTTGCTCTATGATGAACACCTTTATTTTACCTACAAATAATGATAGAAAACAAAGCAGAAAATACCCCATAGGAAATGGGTGAGATTAAGGAAACAATTATCTGTGACAAGTGATGCCTAAAGTCTGTGGAATTGTTCTTAATGCATACTGGGAACATAATCTATAACAGCAGAAATTTTCAGAGGCAAACAGTTGTCTAACACAACTTACACTATATATATATATTTATATATAAATACACACACACACACACAGCTTACACAAAAAGAATACAGTACAATAACTTCAGGAAAATAGGGTTACCTTTCTGGAAGAATTCTTCCAGCTTCTTCTTGAAGGGCTGGAGATGTGCTTCTGAAGACTCTCTGCAAACTAATTTCATCTGCTTTTCAGAGACTACAAAAAGAATTTGAAAAACATTTGTGGCAGAATTCATCTATCAGAAATAGATGTTAACATTGGAGAAGCCTACATCTAAATTAGTCAGCAAGACTTACTTTAGAGGCAATGGAAATAAATACACACTAAAGAAACCAGAAATTACATTAAAATAAAAATACCAGTACTTGTTTAGTACACCATATAAAAATTTCTCTGTGTGGTATTTGGCTTACACGTGTTTGTCTTAACATTCCAGCTCTGAGCTGATACTTCCTTTTAATACGACCTGCCAAACACACGAACCCGAGCTCAATTTAGATGGCATTCAGTGCTCAAAACTTTGGTTCTGTAGTGGAGTGGAGGTTGCTACTTGTACCTAGGTAGCCTTTTATCAGGGCCAAGCATCATGCAGTTAACCATTTTTCCCAATGCAGATGTGGGAATTTAGCTTGATTCCAGTGTTCAAATTATAGAACAAAAAAGAGATAAAATTGTGGAATCCTGTAAGAAAGTGAAATTACACGCAATCAAAATTTGTATCTGCCTCACACACGCAAAATTAATATGAGCATATTATTGATGCAAGATGCCACTACTTGCTAGGTGGATTTTCCCTATAAGGCTATTTTTATTGTAGCATTTTTCATTTTGTATTTATATTCAACTGGAATTTATTTGCCATTTAATCTCTCAGCTATTTTAAGACCTGAGGTCATGTCAACTTCAAAAGGTTCTAAATTATTAATCAAAGAATTTTAATATTTTCTAGAACTTCTGTAAAAAGAGTTACAGTTTGGCTACACACAACACTGAACTGCCATCATTTTATAAATCAACAAATTAATACAACATTGTGAAAGGAGAAGTTGAGAATTCGTGATTAACGCGTTAATGCAAGTCTGCAGTGCAGGGAGGTTGAAAACAGCTGCATACATTTTATTTTTACTACTATTATTAGTATCTGTAATATTTTTGGATCATCAGAAGTAATTAAACTATGACAGCTTTCCAAGTAATTAAGAATTTAATGACGATCCAACATGGTCATAAATACATTTGATAACTGTTACTACAGAAAAATTGCAGAAGATACCTGTTCCCATCTAAGGGCATATTTTGAATTTAGCATCCCCTCGCAGTTCATCGAAGTAGACTAAGATATTACAGCACAGCTCAAGAGCTTAGGTAAAATGCCCTGGCGTACAGTCTCAGCTAAATTCTGGTCTTTCAACCTGTAGCATAAACCAGACTTCTGGACCTGTGCAGAATGAAGTTAATAGGGATTTGCTTGGATGCCAAATAGCCAGGAGCCTTTGGCCTGAATCCTTTCTGTCCATGTACAACAATCAATCAAACAGCAGATGAGGTAAACATCCACCCTTCATATCTTTGGTAATTCTCTTAATTATCAGGATAGACAGAGATCTGCCTGAAGAAAACCACCTAACATTTCCCACCTCTGAGACTTCCCAAATTTTCTTCTGAGACACTGCATACTGACCACATAATACCAAAGAGATCAGCGTGTGTCTGATCCACTGTGAAATTTCTGTATTTTATCTTTTTTTATTTGTAATTTGATATTGACCTCTTTTCACTTCTGTATTTATCTTCTTAATGCTCTCTTCCTCTCCTCCATGCATTTACGACTCTTCACTACCATGCATTCTGAAAGCATTTTTTCCTATAATGACTTAAGCCAGATACTTGTATTTCTTGAATATTCTATGAATTCTATGAATATGAACAATTCTATGAATTGTGTTCTATGAATTCTATGAATTAAACACTAGTTGAAGAACTCGGGTTTTATATGCAGTTCTGCCTGTAATATACAACATTTTATGATCTCATTTTATGTTAAATAATTAAGGAGCTTTGTATCTATTGAGAACTGGAGAAGGTACACTGACAACTTTAAGAGTCACTTTGATATCTGATAGCTAATCTTCATTGGATCTCCTATTAAATAAGTCCTATAAAAGAATGTCAATATTTATTCCCACTGTGTACATGAAATATATTAATCCTTAAATTATACTATAATATTATTATACATATTTTTACATATATATAAACACTGAAATAGGTTATTAATTAAATTAAAAAAATGCTAAATCAGGCCAAAATAGTGTATGAAGTTATTAAAAACAAAGTATTTCATCAGTTGCTCTAATTTTCTACATTAAAGCACTTCCATTAATGGTCTCTATGGGAGAATTACATTCACTTTTTTATTTATTGTTCTCTTTTTTTATTGATTACAATGAAAAGTGTTTTCTTTTTAGAAGAAAACTATTTGAGCAGATTTATTTACTAAAATAACTCTGATATAAGTATCATACTGTATATCCCTTCTTTGAAATAAATTCTTAAAAGTGACTGAGGTCTACTTCTGAAATCCCAAGGAATCTTGAGAGGAACAGGTAGCAAAACATACCACATGTACATTTCCTCTCTCACCAACTCTTTCTGAAATTTTCTTTTTTTGAGAATATAAACAACCTGTTTCTGCATCATTTATTTCAAACAGATGCAAGTTCTCCACTACTGTAATAACCTTTTGGTTCATTTTCTTGGTATGCACTGTATGTTCGTCACATTAACTGTAATATGCTACTTTGAAAATTGTTTATGTATAAATGAACTATTACGAAAAGAAAAAAAGAAAAAATGATGAGTGTGGAATAGTATTTGAAAGCTCTTGCAAACTGTTGGATGTACATCATGGTTCATACACTGCAAATCTTGGCCACAGAAATGGAAACCATTAGCAAAACATTAGAACAAAGCTGGAAACCACTTATTATCAGTTTGCCACTGTCTTCAGATTTAATGCAGTTTTTGGCTGAAAATGTTCTTTAAAAATCCCCAATATAAGTGAAAATATTTACAAAATAGAATGTCTCTCACTTAATGCCTATTGGGCAACAGTCTTTTAAAACTCCACAGACACTTGCAAATCTATCAAAGGAATCACTGCCCATAAACAAACTTTCACGTAAAGAGCATTTCACTGTCAATCAGGCACAAGTTGGAATTTTTTAAGCATCCTTTTTAAAATAAACACAAACCCAGAAATAGTGTAATGTTGGTAACAGTAAATTGCTAGCCATTTGCTCACTAGGACCCACCGGTAGCATTTACAGGAATCATCCTGACAATGAAAGCAAGTATCAACACCGTGAATTCCAATAAACCTGTCACTGCCTCGATCCCTCATGAGTTACGCAACAGCGAAAGCTGCTAACAGCCACCACCACTCCTGTCTGCTCAGACCTGGCAGGTTATATTGCCAGTCTTGCTGTTTTATTTCTCTTGTTATAACACAGCCTTGTCTTTTTTTATTTTATTTTTTATTCCAAAAGAAATCTGAAACCATACCTCAAATTAGCTCAATGTAACACTTAAAAGAAGAAGAAAAAAAAAAACCACTGAATTTCTATATGAGAAGAGACACAACTGACTACAGTGCAGAAGCCAGTTACACTATTGGGTAGAACATACAAAAATAGGGATCTAAAAATTTCAGCAAAAGATATGTATATTTAAATAAATTAACAAATGATACCTAGTTTCCTCAAGATTTGCTTTGTTCTCCTTTCTTACGTTTTCTTATTCTACCTCTTTTTACTCGCAAATAACTTTCCAAATATGCTAAATAGGAAATTACAGGAGATGCATGTCAAAAGCCATACTTACCCACCAGGCATTGCTGTAGCATCTGGGTATATTCTCCAGTTATTATGCATGACTTACATATGTATTACAGTTGCTCCAGGTATGCATATAACATTAATATGCTCTCCACAGCTCCTTTGATTATTCATAATTCCACAACTATATTTATTTTTTAAAGGCTAAATTTCAAGTAAATGTCTAGAAGGATGCATCCTGATCTCTTTTGAGTAAAACCCAACATTTTCAACTTCTAACCTTAAAGTTATGCTGCTACAGTCCCAGGATAATTTCAGACCAGCTTTTTCATTTGTTGTCCCTGCCCTCACACTGGTAATGAGCACATATGTCAGAGGGCAACACACAGGGACTGACACCCCAGCTTGAGCAGGGTGGTGGTAACTGCTTTAGCCACTGCTGGAAAAGGAAGGGAATGTTTTGTTTTTCTTAGCAACCTTAGCTAATAGAGAAGCCCTCGCACCAAATATAGATGGGGGAATGCCATGAAGTGGGGTGAGGTTGTTTGAGAAAAAGGGATCTGAGACAAATGCAGAAGAGGAACAAGTTGTACTGGTTCTCAAGCTTAATATTTTATAGTCTTAAATAAAGGTCAACAATTTAAAGTGAAATAAATGTTGACAGGTATGAAGCTAAATTCTCTATTCCAAGCTCTTAATGGTTTGCATAGTTCAAGTTCCATGCAAAGTTATTTTCATTTAATTTAGCAGGAGATATTTGCTTCTACAAATAATTATTTTCTTCACTCAGTTCTCTTATAAAACCATTTCACAGGATAGAAGCCAATAAGTAAACATGAAACAGATTGATCCTTGTCTGCTCTACTTGAATATGCCTTCTTGTGACACACAGAAACAAACAGCTTCTTAGATGCTCAAGGTAATAACTCTCACGTATAAATAAGAAATCATTTTCAGTGATAAATCCTAATCTGTGCCAAGTGCAAAAGTTGAGTTGTTGATATACAAAACACATTGTAAAGTTTACCTGTTCTAATGGAGTTTCAGTGGAAGATCAGAGTAGGAGACCTTGACAGATCTTCCAAGCTTTATTAAGTATTTTGACTTTGCTTTTCAGGTTGGAGATTTGTGAGCCTTCTCCTGTTGCTTCTGTTGTTAAGTTTAACAACATTTTAACTTCTACAGTGCGTGATGCTTTGCAGAGGAACTGTCAGGCCTGTCAGTTTTTTTTGCTCCCCATTTTGACAAAGCATATCAAAATTTCCCATAAACCCTTGAAATCCTTTCTGTTAAGATTGCTGCATAAGAATAAATTTAACAAAATGAAGATTGCTAGTAAAACTAAATATTTTTCACGCCATAGCAACATTTCTAAGACTCTGCTTAATGTATTTGCTCTCAAATGGTAGTTTACATTTAGTGCACAAGTCAGCACAAAAACAAAGCAAAGGAATGAGCAGCACATATAAATGAATACGATATATAAACCACCATAATTTTCCAGTCAAGTCTTTGTAAGACTCCTAAAGGGATTCCAGCACGCACTGTTTCGTCGCCAGGATGCCATCGTACTGAACTTCGCACGTCGTTAGGATTGGCCAGCAATGCTGCAGAACCTGGTGAGAAAATTACACTTCTCTCTGAACAGCATAAAAAAGGAGTATTTGATACTGAAGTGAATTTCTTGGCTCATTTACAGCAAGATGAGATTTTTTTAAGAGGTAATAATATTTTAATCCAGATGATCGAGGCTTTTTCCAGGGATATTAAAAAAAGAAAAAAGGACCTCTCAGGCCCACACACACATTACTTAGAGGACCTAAACACTGGTCATATAGAAGAGAATTACTAAGTTGTTGGAAACATTTATGAGCTAAAAATGAAGAGGTAGAAGTGACCTCAAATTTCTCTCTGTTGTAATTTTCTGTGCAAAACAAAATTAGACCTGACTTTATAGCTATATAGTTTACAGTTTTGGTTCACCTAGACCATTCTTCTTGTTTTTTTTTAAATGACATAACTTTATAAACTATTATCATTAATTATTATTAATTATTTATTAATTATTAATTATCCTCACTACAGCAGATTTGCATCCCGTGGTCTGAATTTGCAGAAATTGAAAGTAGTTTCATAAGTATTTTTAATTTTTGACCATTCACAGTACACATATAATCCACAGCCTCAATTCTAGCAGAAATCTGCCTTTTCTTTGCCTACATACTCCCCAAGAGAGGAAAAGCTGTCAGACCGATAACGTATGAATTAACTGGTCCTCCCAACCTCTCCTAAATATTATATACAGTCCAAGCTGCAAAATTCATTATCTATCATACACATTACTATGGGCAATATTCCTCCTGTTCCCTGTTGTATACTGCATAGTAATGTAGTATAATTATAAGTATAGTTACATGTAGTACATTGAAGTAATTAATGCTTAACATATATACAGAAGGACAAACTTGGTATTTCTAAGATTCACTTTAGGATCTTAAGATTTGTATAGTAATTTTAATGTGAATTTTCAGGTAGAAAAATATAAAGGAAAAAATGAACAGCATACTACTGGTTAACCAATAGAAAAGCATTCTCCCTGGCCTGTGTGCACATGTGTAGACATCTGCTTCCATGGACTAAATTCCTCTAAAATATAATTTCTTTACTTTTGCATTATCTTTCCAAATCTTATTAAAAGCATTCAATGTTATTCTTCATTATCACAAACCAGAAAATTCAATGGAATTTTTAGAAATGATCAGTTTAGGAGAATTTCTAGTTAACGTTTGAACATTACCAATGGAATACTCTCAAAATGTTAGTTTTATTATAATATACATGCTCATGCACATACACAAAATGTGCTTTCTAATGCTGGTGTTGTAACTTTGCCAAATAAAAACAAACTGAAATGCATTTTATCCTGCTGAGACATTCAAAAAGGGGTCAGAAAGCTATGAGGAGAAAAAGAAAGTAATTTTATTAACTACTGAAAACAAAATAATTGTTCCAGCATGAGGCAGGCTCCTCTGCTCCTTCTCCTCCAAAAGATACAGCAATACCCACCAGGTAAGAGTGTGCTCCATTTATGCACATTTCTATAGAAATAACACATGCAATTACCTGGCAAATTCTGAAAGATAATTTTAAAAATATTTATTTGTATAGTATTTATATGTATATTTTAAAAATATAATAATAATAATACCTTATGGTTCATGCCTTGAAATTTTTTTCCGGAACATGCAAGTGACGGAGACATCTAAATTGAACTTTTAAAGTGATTAGAGACTTAAATTATTTAAAATAAGTTAAACTAAGGATTCAATGTGTTGTATTTTTTTTTTGAAAAGTGTGTTTGTTACCTTTTAAAATGTTGCCTACTGCAGTGAATAATCAGTCACCTTTTAATGAAACTACTGATGCAACAATTTGTTTAGAAAGAAAGTGAATGCTCAAAGTGATTTAATGTTTAGAATATTCACAATGTAATTGTGAACAGAACTAACAACATGCAAAACTTTCCAACACTGTATTGCTTGTCCTACTAATAATTGTTACTCATTATGAAGATGGAATCATACGTGTACATTTAATTCATACAGAATATTGAGGTTTTAGATATATTCTGTTTTGTAGAATAGAGTTATAAGAATAGTGTTACAATCATAATCATGTTAAAATATTATTAGTTATAATAATATTGAAATGAATAATATTATTCATTTCATTTCTGATTACATATAGGTCCATCAGAAGTTGGATATTTTTTGACCCATTAATGGAAAATATTGATAAATTTCTACAACAGAATTTGTTTATAGATCATTAGTGGACATTTTGTTGCAAAATTCTGTAGCAATCTGAATTCTTGATGGGAATATTTCTATATAAAATTTTAAATTCTTTTTTTATAAATAATACTCATTAAACTTTTGTCTCAGCAGATTTTCATATTGGCTCATATATATTCCCTTCTATTTTTTGAGAAAAGTAAATGTTAGGTAGAGTGGATACTCATATGAGTATATGAATAAGCATGAACTGATTATTTTTCTTTTTGAAAATTTCTCCTTGGCTCTATTTAGAATAACACTGTTTGTAAGAATCCAGGATGAATGACCTTTTTCAGTTACTACTCTCCTTTTCTTATTTCCAAATTCTGTTTCATGCCTGTCCTGTTTCTGTAATGCAAACACACTCTGCAGCATAATGTGTTACAGAGCTCCCCGGGGAGGCACTGAATGTCAGCAATGGAGCTGCGCAGTGTAGAAGCATCTCTGCTCTAGCGAGTCCTGCTAAGAGCCAGTGTTAACTAGCCATGAGGCCTGTACTGGCCACACAAAACCTTGCCAGTCTCACCCAGGGAATTGAATTTGCTTCTCTGACATGTTCCTGCAGAATTGGTTTTCAGTCAATAGACATATTTTAAAAGTTCAATTCTGCTATAATGCGACACTTAAAAGAGATTAAAAATGACTACTTGGGTATTAAAAAAATACTGTAACCATTTTCAAGGATAACTTTTCTGCTAAAAAATAGAGATAGAAAGTTGAAGCACAGTATGGTACTAGTCTACAGACACCATGTGGTTATTTTGTTAAAGGCAAATTCAAATTTGAGTTTGACCATCTTCTGTAGAACTGAACTTCTAAAACATTGCAAAATCTGATTAACTGAGTGCTGAAATACTTCAAGATTTCTTCATTACCACCCTGTCAGTCTCCTGAAGTCCAGAAAGGAATACAGCAATATTTTTCTGGTTCTTTCTCTGTCTGTACAAGCAATAAACTGAGTAATAAATGCAGGTGGTAGGAACAGACATAGATGGAGAAACTGAATATGACAGAGTACAAACCTATGAGTTCTGGTATGGAACGGCAAGTGGACAATTGAGAATTGAATTCTGTCAGTAGAATCCTGTGTATCTTCTCACATAGAGTTTATGGCTCATTTGGCTATAAAGTGCTACTTGGTGACTCTAGCTTGTATCTGACTTTAGGATTAAAAAAAATGTATTGACATGCCATTTGGGAAGCAAAATAAAATGCACTACATTAAGAAGTGCATAGTCGGCCTGGAGAAGGAGGATTCTAAGAGTGGATTTAATCTATTTTTTAACCACCTAATGAATAGCTATTGGAGAAGATGAGAGTCAGAGCCTTCTTGGAGGCACACAGCTGAAGGACAAGCAGCAATAGTCACAAAATGATTGGAAAAGACAAATTTGTCAGCAGTCAGATTAAGAAAGCCCTAATATCAAACCATGCATCTTGCAGTTACTGAAATGGAACTGATTAATAATTAATCTAAAAGATGCATTCTGTATTAAACATATTTTGTAAATTAAGATCCACTCTATCTTATCCTCAAGCTAGAAAAGTGAACAATAATTCTCACCGACAGCTCTAAAATCCAATTTAAAAATCTGTGTTATTTTAATGCACACAGAGGCTATTCTTTCACAAGAACTACTTCTCTATTGGACACAGAACGAGGCTACTTTGGGGTGAAAATGGGGATAATATTCATTGCACTACCAATTCTAAAAAAGTTCTGTACAGCACAACATTTTGAAAGGATAACTACATTCTCTATCATAGGAGACTTAGTTTCTTTTGTAAAGTTCCAGCACATAATAATGCCATCAGACCCCTTTCTGCGCCTTTGCATAACATGATGAGCCCTAATTAAGCAAAGGACAAAATATGCCACACAGTCTATTACACTATTTATTTTCTGTACCAACAACTTTTAAGAAAACAATATTGAAGAGCTCTAATATATCTTAAGAATACTATTGTTTGAGTAGTAGAGTTCAGTGATGGGTATACAGAGACAACATATGTACACAAATACTCATTCCTGAGTCCTGTTTGTATCTGTGAAGCCTTGTTTCTATTTTAGAGGATATTATTTCTTTTCAAGATTTGTTTTTATGCACATAGCCCCGCAAATGTGCTCATACACACTCAGTTAATTTTACTGAAGTTTAAAGCATATACACCTCACTGAAAATTTTTAGTATGAAAATTACAGTTAATATATGTAGTTCCCACTAGGAAAGAAGCCAAAAGCAAAAATTATGTGGATTTTCAACAGGACCACAGGAAATTTAATTATTTATGAGTAATAAAGTCCGGGCTCTTGAAAGTATTCACAGAGGACCTAACTTGGTTTCCATTTTTCATCATTCAATCAATATCTTTGTTTTTTCAGTTGTTATAGTCAAGAATATTAAAAATGTTAAAATGATCAGGAACATTACAGTAAATGATAGAAGGAATTGACTGCTGCTTTCTCTTGACTACTGTTCATCCTAAAATTTTATGAACTGTATTGCTGGGAAAAGCAATGAGTATGACGTAGAGGGAAACAATCTCCAGCGTAACTAATTTTAAATAATGAAGATAGTTCACCTTCAGTGGGAGATGACTAAGAAGGTTCATGGTAAAACATATACAAGTCTCTATTTTTTTTTTAAAGCAGATTTCTTTTTAAAAATGCCCATATGATTACACATTGCAAATGATCGCTGCTTATTCTGTTAGAATACCAGTCTAATAGCACTATCCGCAATAGACAGAAGAAAAATCTTGGTCATGGGGAAAGGAAAAAGTGGAAATCATTGCTCCAGAGAAGATATAAAGAATGTGATGATCTTAAAATGCTGATGCAAAGCAAAAACTGCCTGTTCTCAGAAAAAGAAGATTAATTGGGAAGGTGATGCCTGTCAAATGAATGTTTGCCTGTGCTACCATGTCATATTTGAAAATCTTGAAAACAAATGACTATACAGACCTGGAGCAAAATGTTGGCTTTCCAGAAAACATTTTTTCCCTACGACTTTAAAGTGGAAGCAGATTTTTCTCTTTATAATTGCCATTTCACTACTTAATATTGCATCGTTCTATACTTCGCCCTCTTAGAAGCCTACATTAAATGCATATTTTTGTTTATCTTTAACTTAAAAATGCACATGACTGCAAAGATTGTGCTGGAATGTGTGTTAAAAACCTGTTGGATTAAAGTTCTCCAAAAGTTTGTTTTAATTTTTGAGCCAAACTTCAGTTGACACTGCCCCTTTAAAGTCCAATCTGAAAGACCTCCAAACAGTAAATTGCATGGAACTCAATCTGTTTATCTGCAAAGGATGAAAGGGTTTGTGCTCCATCTAGATTTGAACTCTTGGTTCCACAGTGTCTAGGTATTTCAAACCAGAGGTTTACACCATTAAGACATGCTCGTCTGGAATGGCATCTCAATCTTTCTGATTTTAATATCCACAATAGAAAGATAAATGAATGCCTTGATAAAGTAGTGAAAAATTGTTTTAAAATACTACACAGCTACTCGTATGATTTTTTTCTAATTTCTATTTTTTTCCATTTCAGGTAGAATAGGTGATATTTATCTTTTTTTTTTTTTTAAATCATTCTGTATGATTCTTAGTAAAAAAAGATTTGGTAAAAGTAAGTCACTAACAGCAACATCAGTTTGTTCCCTAGCCGTATAAGAAAACCCTTCCTTCATTTATTACCCATGTCTCATCCCACTCGCAGGGTAATCTGCTTACGACTACCTTAGCCAACCAAACTGTAAAATAAATCCAATGTACCCTATAACACAGGCAGCTCCAGTTAATATTGTTCAAATTATTTACATCTGAAGGGCCGCGCCTGTCTGGAGAGCTGGGCCCGACGCTTCTCTGGACTTGGTTTCTTCAAGTCACATCTGTTTCAGCTTTAGACTTTCACTGGTATTCTGCCAGCAGCCACAACTTTTTAATGGCTGCAATAAACTACAGAGACTCATCAAATCTTTGTTGTACGTGTTAAAATTATATCCTCTTCAATTAAGATTTTTATTTAAAAATAAACTACAGCATTATCTAATGAGAAAAAATTTGAAAGGCAATATTTGAAAGTGATACGATATCTTTATATGACTGTTTCATTGTTTAAATGCAAAGGAACTTAATTACAGGAATGCTTGCTAGAATTCTGCTGTATATTTCTGAGTGACAAAATATCAACATCTGAAAGCATTTCCACAACCTTTTTTGTTTCAAATCATTGTTGTCATTAATGTTAAATGTTAAATGGTTTTGCCGGGTTTCAAAAACAACTGTACAATGAAGTCTTACAAAAACAAGCTCAACATATTTTTTTTTCTACATCTTCTATAAATATCGAAGGCAGTATCGTGTTAAAATAGAAATTAGTTGATTACAAGGAAGTAGTTATTATTTGCAAGGTTACTTAAAAGTGCATTAGCTTTTCCTACTTTCTCTCTCTCTCTCTTTACAATGTCGAACAAAAATGATTCAAATGTCAAAGCCCCAATAGAGATCCTGCAAGACTAAGATGTATAACAGCGGGACTACACACTGAAAAAGAACAAGATCAAACACAGATCATGTTTCTGCACAAACTAGTCTGAGAGAGGGCAGGCCAAGGGTTTTACAGGGCCAAGCGATGAGAGGAGATAGAGCACTCACTTATGCCCGGGTCGAACAAACAACAACTGATACTTTCCTACCACTGTTAACCTTTGAAACTATCCTAAAGATGGCACCAACCTAACTCAGCCATTTCTAATTGTGAAGCAGAACTATTCTTTAATGCTTTTCATTGCCTTACATGGAAAAATTAAAAACAATCAACTTGTTCAATTCTGATACTAAAAATATTCTTCCGTGTTGATGCAGAGCCGTATTATATAAATTCAAATACCGAAGTTTTTAAGAACATTTGATGCAGATTCTTTCTCTGAACACCCTGCTTCAGTGTTGCTTTTCCTGAACAAAACTGACAAGCTTCAAATATTCAGTCATTATCTGCTGTGTTTATTTTTAAAAGTCATATGAAGCACAAAATAAAAACGAAACTAGCTAGAGCACTTAGACAGCAGCCCTTCCTACTTTATTTCCACTCAGTATCTTGATTGATAGATGAGTTGGGTTTCTGAGCCCCTCTTTATAATAAACATTTAAAAATGTTTATTTTATGTCCTGGGGTGAAAATATTTTGAACTGGAGCTTTCCATTTTCCTTTGCTGTGCCTTGGCAAGCTGTGTTTTATTTCTGCATTAGTACTATTCAAGCTCTCCCTTGTAACCGTTAAATTATTGTTATACAAGTACTGAAGAAAGTATTTATGTTATGGAACTAACAGATACCTACAGTTAAATGCAGCTTTCTGGAGAAGCCAGAAGAAAATTCCCACAGAACTGAAGAAAATTTCAGAGAGATTTAGGACTGCTTGATTTTAAAGGGGAATCATAGAAAAGTACTTTTCAGGATCATTACTTTCATTTTTTTAAGTCTTGGGTTTAAAAACATTTATTCTATTTTATGTGGGTCATTTGTGCCACAGTGTAAAACCTCTAAATGAATCAGCACTATAAACCTAATTAGCAATAAGCAAACCTCATAAAGGTCACATTTTAAATGGTACTTAGTTGTTAGCAGAACAAACGTGAAAAATTCCAGTTACCTTCTAGTTCTCTCTTCAGTTTCCTTAAGTCTTTTATTAGGTCTTCAAACTTAACTTGGGAGGCCTGGAAAAAATCCTGTGGTTCTGGTAAAGGAAAAATGCTCTTGTCTGTTCCTGCTTCCTAAACAAACAAGCAAACAAACGGTCCGCTATGAAAATTAAATACATTTGTAGTAAAATAAATTTTTGTTTCTGAAACTTAACTATTATAAAACTGCAAAAATAATAATCTAAAATATTTCTTGCTAAGACATTATATATTATTTCAGATGAAATCCTGCCATTACTGAATCAATGCTAATATTACTACTGACTGGAAAAGAACCTGGATTTCAACCTTCATTTTCAGCTCTCCCGTATCTGTAGGACAAAGAGTATAGAGTCACACCCTAATTTTCTACAGAAAAATGAAAATTACTTAACTCACGGATTTTTAATGTCAGATGGATTAAATGACATCAACTTCCTTGTGCTCTATGTCTGAACTGCTTTGCAGCTTACAACTGTGGTCAAAATAAAGTGTGTCTTCGGGAAAAACATCCCTTCTTAATTTTGAAACATTCTTTTGAGGGTTGCAGTGCAAACTGTGCTAAGGTTAATCTTTGAAACAACACTGGACATATAAAATTTGAGTTCATTTTATATCAATAATGGATTAGGTAAGGCATTAAAAGTTTCTGAAAAGCAGAAAACATGAATGACCATTTTAACGTAACAAGTGATTTGATGCCAAAAGTTTGTGGTTTCACTCTTTCCCAGCTCATTAAATATACACGCACTTTATAAGCCTAAATTGAAAACAATATTTACATATTGCGTAGAGTGCATTATACAGATAAAAATATACAGTTGAGGGTTTATGAGGCAAAATAAATCACATGGTTTAATGTCTATATGGAAGTCGAAAGCATAAAATTTATCTTTTGAACAATCATAAAAAAAAAAGGAGAAATCTAACAACTCTAATGCATAAATGGTATTTGAATGGTATATGAACTACTTTGGAGAACTGTTTTGTGAACAGTGAAAGAAAAAAATTACATTATTATAAAGGCTTGAACATTCAGGAGAAAAACTTAGTTAAGTGGATGAAATTGTCTCCATTTCCTCACAAAGGAGGATAAACTATTTTGTTCTACAAAATTCTCATAGTAAAATTACAATCTAGCAGAAACTTGACAAAATACTAATTAATTACTGATTGTTAACCTTAGCATCATTGGAAAAGAGATAACAACACACATATTCAACATTCATAAATAAGAATGAACAAAATTAACAAATGAAAATACATAAAAAAAAATGTTTATGCTCAACTGCAGATAGGACCATGAAAATTAATTTTGGTCTTAGAATTCAAAGGCTAGATACAGGCATATTTTCCATTTAAAAAACAAAACAAAAATATTTAAAAATCAATCGACAGTGACATTTAAAACAAAAGAGTTCAAATATTTCAATCCAAAACTGTGGGCACTGTTCCATAAATGCAAATAATTCAAAGCAGGCAGGAGAATCTCTTCCTGCATTTCTAGGCTCTAACTTCATCACCATCAGCTGACTCTCCTGTCTTAAAGTACTAACCTGCCATTGCAGTCTGTCGTGAGAGAAGTCGTGCTTCTGACTACCATTATTATCACATCAAAGCAAGAGTTACAAGGCTACAGAAATCTGAGTGCAAGGAGACAGGACTGCAGTGACCACCACTGCAGCCCACCACAGTTGCAGGCAACTGTCTGCAACATTTGGCTCAGAAGAATCTCAGAAGTTCCACAATTAATGTAAAGTTTTCCAAAACTCTATCATAAAACCTGTAGCAAATCTCATATCTATGAAATTCTGAAACTATTAAAAGCGGAAAAGATGCATATTATTTTGATGTTACAGCTTTTGTACTCAGATTAAAAAAATAGGAAATACAAACCCTACAATCTCTTAAAGAAATATATTTTTAAAGAGATTGATACAGCAAATGGATCTTTTACCTTATCACAATGGCGCAGGTAATATATGACAACATAATCCACAAGATTGATGCCATTATCCTAGGAGAAGAAACAGAAGAAAAAGTAAACTGGATAAAAGTTAAAATTGTGTGCAGAACATTGTTCAAGTGAAAATTGACTATATTAAAAGCAATACACTTTTAATTTATATTGCTGGGAGAAATAGGACTCACAATATCTTTAGTCTTAACATTATTTACCAAAAGGTCCACCTTTTATAACACACACAGGCTCTACTGCATCACCACAGACTCAGAGCTGCTTTTAGTACAGAAAACATGCGGTGGGAAAAAATGCCATTCTTGCTTTTCTTTTTTCAATAATACAAGGCATTTTAAAGTTATGTTAATATTACAGTGAATTCAGAACTATTCAGAACAGAGCTTCTTGATTACTGCATTACATATTAATTGAGATTAGAGATCTAAAAAGGACTTAACGTATTTCCCACATATTACCCCAAATACAAAACCACACAGCATATACCTAACAAGTGCATTTCATGCACTGTGCTTTTTGAATACAAATTTTAACACTTACTCTTCGGATTCATCATTTCCTTGGTCCTGCTTCCCCTACTATTACTGTATAAAACAGCATTTTATTTTATTATATGTCACTGGGTCAGCATAGGTCAGATGAACTAAGTGAAAAAGTAGAACTGTGACTTATATATTACAGGATATTATTCAACAGAACAAAAGAAACATAATATAAGGACTTATATCTGGAATGTCTTTGATGTTTTTTGTATGTGTTTTTATATTGTATATTGACAGGTATCAGGATAAACGTTTGTATATGTACAATGCCTGATTTCCTGTAGAGAGCTGCCTTGCTTATATTTGAGCCTGCAGCATATTACATTTTATTAATATCATACAGCAGGAGAATTCTTAACTAAGCAAGTCATTGCTTTTATGCAGACAAAGCCACTCTGCTTTTAAAACAGTTTTTCTTCAGAGTACATTATTGGCAGGTTGCGTGACAGACAACAAAGTGAGGTCACTTGAAAATATGTGATTGACCTTTTAAAGCAAAATATGCCTATTACTCTATTTCATTTAACTTGGATTAGCAAACCTATCACTTTGGTTTAAACAGTATTTGCAGAAGACAATACAGATTTTGAAGCAAGCTACTACTTTTTAAATGTCTATACCAAGTAATTTTCTGGGTCTCACATGTAACAAATAGCTTTTATGTGAAAGAAAAAATGTCACTGACTCTTTACTTTCACCCTTACCTGGAAATCACATTGATTCCTGGCAATTTCCAGAAAGGGAATGTAGCAGTACATAGGACACATCGTACCCTTGCACACTTTAGTGCTCAAAGGTACAAGATCATCTGTTCTTCCCAGAAAATATGTCTGATAATTATTTATCTCTGAGGTTTCCTGTCCTCCTATAGTAGCCGGCCCCTTCGGGCTTACACCTTGCAGACTGGCGACAGGCTACTGTACTTACTGGGAAACTGTAAATAGCGTAAATTTCTAGCTTGTTTTGCTTGAACAAATCTTATGCAATTATACTGTGCCTTTGTCAGCCCTTTCCTTAATTCATAACTTTGGAACCTGCTAGCTAAATTCAGCCAAATTGGAAAGTCCCAGAGATAATTAAATTCTTACAAGTTTATGTTGGAGAGAAGAGGAAGACTAAAATTAGTACTTCTGCTGAGAAAAGTCAGGCGAAGCTCAGCTGTTTTACATTTTTCTTCACAGCAGTCAGCACTGGCTGACCAATGAGCACCTGAGTATGGGGAAACTCTGCCTGGTTCTGCGTTAGCTACAGCATGTGCTGCATCTTCTCCAAAGAGCAGGGATGGAAGAAAGTGGTCATAAAGACATCTGAATTATTGCAGTGAAGAGGAAAGAAGTCAGCAGACAAAGGACACAAATCCAGGAGAAAAGTTTTCATACATTCAATAGCTCGTGGAATGGCTTTATTATATCTTCATTTTACTCTCTGCTAACCTGCATGTGGGTAATCACAAGAAAGACAAAAAGCTTCCTAGACATACTGCTTATCTCATGCTGCCTGCCTCCCAGACTGAGAGCATTCCCAGATACATAACTGGCAACAAAAGCTTACACTCTATTATATGCAGCATTTCATGGAGAAAAAAACTAGTGCGTGAGAACAATTTTTCTTTTCTCCCTTCAAATTTGTACTAGCATCAGCAGAAAACACCACCTGCTATCTGCTACTTCCATATCAATGCGGTGTCCTAGGTACGCTTTGCCAGAGGACACAGAGTAGTGTTTGAACTGCGTGTATGATCGAGCATCTCCTTCTCTGCCATGTTGAAATAAGAAACCGGGTAACTTCATCTCCAAAGGCGTTAAGTCTGACTTTAATTTTAATAATCAAAAACGGGCTAGTGGTTCTCAATTTTTGACAAGAAAAATACTGGCCCCCTGGAGGACTTTCTTGTGTATGTACTTGAGAATTCAGGCTCTGTACCTACCTCTGCCAATTGAAAAAATAAATCCTGTATAAACTACACTCAAGCTTCCCTCTTTCAATATTTTTTTAAATTTGACTTTAAAGTACCTTGTAACCACCTCAAGTTAAAAGTAGAAGAAGGAGGAAAACTGAACAATTCTTCAGATGTCTGTGCTCTCTTGTTTCTATCTATTGTAATTAAGTCCTGACTAATAAAAGAAACACAAAAGTTTTCATGTAGGATAATTATTCAAGTAACACTGGGCATAAAATACAGGGGATTTTCAGAGAGGTGGGTATATTTAGAAGAAAGTGAAAAGTGAGGAAAAAAAAGCAACAAAATTTCATAAAGTGCCTTACTGTTTGAAGCAGGGAACTGTAAGAAATGAGAACAGATTTTTCTTTTGTGAGATGATGGGAAAAAAAAGAGATGACTTGAGTAAAGCGTTCTGTAAAAAGGAGTACTTACTCTGCTTTTGACATCCTTTAGTTTGGGGAGTATTTCCAAACCAAATCCATCAGCTTGACCTCGGGTCCGGTTTCCACCATTCATATAATTTCCAAAAGCCAGAATCAAGCCTAAAATTTCCTTTACACTTGTCATGTTCAGCAAAGCCTGGAAAATGGAGATGAGCTTGTAACTTCAGATGTTACAAAAATATTCTTTTTTTTTTTTTATCATAATGCAAATGATAAAAACAGATTTCCCTAGTTTCCTTAAAGCTTTTCTAATTTCTATTGTCCCTCCTACTTGTGAAATTTTGATCTGAAGCCCATAGGCCGCAAAAATGGCTGAGTGCAGTTTGATATAGAATCAACAGTTTGTAAAAACAGAACACCAAAATACCAGCTTTAGAGTACCACCTTTAAGAATAAAGAAGCTTAGACCAAGGAAGTGGTTGTCTTATCTCTTGTAGTTTAAAACTTCCTTTTGATACTGTCTAATTATTCTCTTTATGTTCAACACATAATGTCTTTCTTAAACACCCTTGAAAAGCACATCACAATGGTTAAAAAAATGTCTGTGCATCAATTTGAAAGAGAGGTGGGAAATTAAACTGGGGAATTCTTATTACTTTAAATTTAGAGCAATTTTAGACTTAAATAAAGGATTTCATGCTTTAACTGGTGCAGGTCTGGCACCAGTTCAGACTTTTAAGTGAAAAGTTTATTAGTCTCTATCTGCCTAAGATAACATCTTTTATTCAATCTATACAAAGCAAATCGTGTAGCATCACATACTCTCTAGACAACAAAAAGATGAATGCAGGAAGTTTTATTGAAGGAAATTACTTGACATTCACAGTAACCTTTAAAAATTTGAATGAAGTAGTGTTTTAACATGAGTTTGCATAATGCACAAAGGGATGATGAGCTGTTTTTGCCATGGGCCACATTCAGTGTCCTATTCAGCTTGCTTCTCATTCCTCCTGGTGCTTTGGAAATTAACATTTTTAGTGCATACTTAGTGCAGTTATACCAGGGTTAAGAACTAAGTTACTGGTCATCAAAAGACAAGAGAAGAAATCTAGAAGCTCAGTGGAAAATTAATGGATTATTTAAATTCTATATGAAGTCTATCTGTTAAAGCCAGATTCTGACACTGTAGGTCTAATTCTCAATTACAGTTAAGACAACTTTATATTACACTAAAAATGAAGATGAATCTTGCAGTTAATATCAAGAGATTTTAGGACTGCTCATCATTTTCATGTTAGCTTTAATTTATTGGCACAATCAATTATCATGTGAGCTCCTCATAAATAAACTGAAAGTAATACCTCTCTCCCTATCTCATAGAAATTGATTCATTATTATTGTCTCCTTTTGAAAGTAAGAACTAAATAACTATTCTTACTGTAAGAATAAGGAAAGAAAATCAAAAGGATACAACATGGATAGAATGTGTCAGCAAAGCAGTTCAAAACAGTTTTTCATATGGCAAAGATTTTAAAATTCTGTCCTGTCCATCAATTAAGAAATTTCATCATTATCAGTTAAAGCCAATAATCACATACAGTTAAAAAAAAATTAAGTATACCTTCGATTTGCAATTTAGTTTCCATAAGCACATACCTTGGAAACTCGAGTTATGATATCAACTTTCCTGTGCACTGATGTTATCCCTTCAGAGAAGACTGACTGGAAGATAATGCACTGGGCTCGTTCTGTGAAGTTGGGGATCTGAGATAACTCGTATAAGAATCTGTGGAAAAAAATATTGACCATTTTTTTTATTTCATATCTGTGGGGCAGATGTGCCCAGCCATGTGGCACTCGATGTATTTCTGCAACATCATAAAAAGTCTGCCAAAAAGTTTNATCTGTGGAAAAAAATATTGACCATTTTTTTATTTCATATCTGTGGGGCAGATGTGCCCAGCCATGAGGCACTCAATGTGCTTCTGCAACATCATAAAAAGTTTCTTCCAATGCTCAGTCTCTATTTTCTTTTACTAATTTGCATCACACTTGTAGCAAGTTTTGCAGTAATGCACATATCTACCTATTTAAGATATTTGCAGATTCAGTAACTGGTCAGCAAAGTTACTAACTCATTTTATCTTCACAGGCCCATGTTCCTCATGAGCCCATTCCAGCTTCTTTCCTTTAAACTGATTGGAAAATAAATAAAAGAATAAATAGAAGTCTATTCAATAACTCCAATTTGAATACTGCAAAATAAAAATATTTTTCAATCAAAAATTAAAAAATGTTCCACTTAAAAATATCAGAAAATTTAAAATTTCTTAGAATAGCAGGATTTGTATAACTTGTTTGCTGGGTTTTGAGTCTAAGATTTCAGTGGTGTATGCTTTCATGACATCCAAATCCAGTCTTTTTCTCCAATATCCCTTCAGAAACATTCTTAAAATTTGCTGTTTTAGGTGTCCTTAGATCCCACTAATGTGATGGTTTCAAGATCCTTCTATCTCACTGAATTCTGGGAAAACAGAACCACTTAATCTACCTTATCTTCTTAAATGATTTCAGCCAATAAATCTGATTTCTCTGAATTAATACTTCTCCACAGTCAGTAAAATCAGTCGCTAAAGATCTTGTCAAAATCCACCTGTGGCTGTTATGAAGCACTACATTGGATTATGATTTTTTTTTCTTCTTTTTCTGCCTAGTGAGAAAATCTCTTGAGAAAGAAGGACTGACGAGGCTAGGCTTGGCTCTTGTACTTACGCAGTGGGAAAGAGAGAAATGCCAAGCTGGTATTAATAAAAATGCTTCCTATTGGGAATGAATGGTATTGCCAGGAAACAAGAGGATACTTTGCACTTTGTGTGAGTGAAACAAAAGAAAGAAAGAAAGAAAAAAAAACAAACTGCCTCACAATAGCTCTAATGTACATACATTTTAAAAGTTTAATTTTAAAAATCCAAATGACACATTTTATTGCTCTCTCTTGGAAAGAGAACTATCGTGTACACTTCTGGTCATCAGGATACAAGATAATTGTGCTGACAGTTAAAAGAAATTCAGCAACAAAGGAAAATATGTCCAGATTTTGGAGTTCGAAGTATGCAATGTAAATATTCAGATAGAACATTTATAGCTGAAATCTGTCACAGAAAGGAATCTTAGTGACTACAACTGCAGCTATCAAGCAGTAAGTCATAGCATCTATCTTGTTATCAAAGATAAATATATTCAAGTAAAAATATGCTAGAACAAGTTTTGGAGAGAAAAGAATATTCTGTGCTCCAGTATTTTTGCAGCCATATGCTGAGAAAAGTATGATTTAGATGTAAAGTAATAATGAGAAGAATTTGACAAAACATCACTTTTTGATGGGTTTCTCATTGCTATACTTTTCAGGGCCTAAAGTAAACAGAGAATTTGCTGTTCATCTGTGTGAGGTCCATTTACTCCTCTCCTGCAGAAATTGTAAATAGAAGTGCATTTACTGGAGAACTCTTTTATCCTACCAGAATCTTGTGAAAGAGGGCTTCAGAGCATTTTCAAATCAGGCATATGTCCACGATGTTTGTGTAACACTGAGAACATATTCAGGACATGGACAAGGAAAGCTGATTCTCTGAAGGCAAACAATTTTCCCGTTCACATTTATCTACATAGAATATCAAATTTAGGAAGCAAATGACATTGCTTGGGTAGAAAGTCTTATTTTTTTTGCAAATATCAATAACTCTGTGCTTCCTGAATTCCAACTGCATACAGCACAAAAAAGCTTGGTACAGTATTTTGCTACAGTTTCCTTCAATAGTATTTCTTTCATAGTGGCAAGAACTTCCAGAGATTATATTACAGCTAAAACCCCCTTCTTGGAAAGTAGTTTATGGACCTGCATTCTCCTAGCAAAGACCCAAGTTGTGGCCATTTTTGTGAATAAAGCTTTATCGTGTTAACGAATATTAGCATTTTAACAGCTATGATCACAAAGCATAACCAAGGGTCACATTGTCATGTTGCTGTTTTCAATTTATGCAAACATGACATGCCAGCCTAAGAAATCAGAATCACTTGTGCAGGGGAGCCTTAATGATACCTGCAAGGCTTTCTTTTTGTTTGGAAAAACAAAACATTTTTAAATGTTTTCTTCAGACTTCCTTTAGACTTCAGTGAATTCAATCTAATAGTTTTGCTATATGAATGACTATCATTAATGTAGTCAACCACTTTACAAATGGTTTTATTTGTGCTTCCGTTCTGATTTTTATTAATGAAAATAAACCATACTATGCAGCAATTAACTTCAATCACGCATACAAATACACTTTTCTGTTTTTAATCTTTTATGGGCTAACAGGAATATTACAATTTCAACAAATCACCAGGACTGCATTTATTGAGGCTGACTTAGACACCAATACCACCAGCACCTGACCTACTGAATTTTCAGAAAGGACTTGATTTTGAAAGGCCACTAAGTGCAGCATTAGTAATTTGTTTCACTTCAAAGCAACGATTTTACAAAGCCCGTTTTCTTAAATAACGTATTTTACTAACATGGTAAGCAAGGGAAAATTACACAGGGAACATCTGATAAAGAATACTTTTCTTTAATACTTCTATTTCTCTCTGATTGACCAGGTATAATTGCTACATTTACAGGTTTTTTTTCTGAATTGCCAAACAATTATAGGATAAATCTGACCTTCTGTTGAGGGAAGATCAACCATTCTCAACTGTAATTTAAAAACTGTGACAATCTTTTATAACTCTACACAAGCTCTACACAATTCATATTTTCCAGAATATAAAATACATTTACATGTATTCCATGCAGATATACAACCAAGAGGTTGCCAAAGTTTCAAGCTCTGGAAAACTTCAACAAGTCACACACTGTTTTCTCGTGCTCCAAATGAAGGTTGCAGAAGCACGGGCGAGGGCTGCACAAACAAGTCCGTACGTACACTGTAGTGATAGTCATGCTCCTAAGTCTTGCTTTTGTGCTCCTAAGTACAAAAGCTTAACCTATTCCCCAGTGCTTAACCTATTCCCCAGTGAACTGCATGCAGCTGCCAGCAACAAGTATTTTCCTACCTTGTGGGAAGACAAACAAAACAAACAAACAAAACCCCTGCTCTTCACCTTCAAATGGAGGGGGAAAACTGCATTACTTCACACATCAGGCAATGACATTCTACCTCCACTGCTTCAATGCTTCTTCTTCCTATGTTTCCTTATGCTGACAATAACAGAAATGACAAGAACATACAACCGAGAAAAGAAAGAAAGGTGGCAGAGAGACCACAGGGCAGGAAATAACACTGTGTTTAGGAGGATACAAAGGGAGAAGTATCAAAGCAAAAGATGGATGCCACCGGGTAGGCGTCAGTAGAGACTCAAACAGATACATTACAAAAAACAGAGGTTGCCATTCCTTTCAGGGATTACTGTGACCCTCGTGTTCATCTAAGGCTTGTTACAATGGCAGGAGTGACACCTGAAAACGTTTTTATCTTAACATGAGTCACAGTCTACAACGGTGGGGATAAATTCTGGAACGAGCCTGTAGCTCTCTGGGCAGCATTGCTAAAATACATCGTGTTGTGGTGACGAACTCATCAAAATCCTCTGTTTGTGCAAGTCGTCCATGAAACCAAAGTTAGTCTGGCCCTAGGTTAAGGTCAAATGGAAGGATAAGAAAATGGGAACAGAATTTTTTTTACTGATACTGATATTTAATAAGTTCTGGTGGTCCCAGCATTACCCAAAATGTATCAATAACATTATGTGATAAAGGCAAGCTTTACATTAGGCCTTGAAACACTGAAAAGAAGATAAAAATTACCTAGCAAAAATTATGCATGGAGATCCCCTTTAAACTGTCAGCATAGGAACAGACTACCTAAATGATAAAATATAACCCTATCAACCCCCCAAGCAAGACAAAACAAAACAAATTAACTTACTGTTCTGGTTTATCCAGGAACTTCAGTTCCTCCTCTTTTGAAGTCTGATAGTGTTGCTTGATTTTTTCCAATTCATCCTTTTGTGCTCTCTGAGTGAATTAATATATAGTAAAAGTAAAAAATGACTAATTAATAACAAAATAATAAATCACTGATTTACCTGTTTGTCAGTATATCAGAATTACAATTTTATTAGGGGCACGTTTAGACCATGCTAAGAAGAGACGCATAAAGATCCACAAGCTGGCATTCTGGCATTTACCTAAGTTGGTAAATTCCAACTTTGCATTGCATTGCACCATCATTCAGATTTACTAGCCCTGTCCCCAAAATGAACCATTCTTGGTGACCACTGCCACCCCCGGCCCTCCCCTCCAAAAAACAAACAAACAAAAAAACTCCAGCTGTAGGGTGCATTTCAACTCATCTTATGCCGGAGAGGCTTCTGAGATGTTTCTATAGCTCAGTGCAAATGTATCCTTAATGCTGTGTATGCAACCAGATCCACATGGACTCACTTCATGAATTCTTTATGTAGGTGTACTGCTGAAATGTTCCCCTTATACACAGCAACCTGGGCAGGGACTGCAATGCAAAATGCCTGAAGCAACTGCTTTAGCCACCTAACCTATATGTTGCATCTTTTTCTATATTTTAACTTGATTCCAAATGTACTCTACTGTTTTCTGACTTTAGGAACTGAGACATGAGAGAAATATGCATCTCAATGGATGTCTTTGGATAATACCAATATTTGGTATTGTACAATATTGTGCAATATTTCCCTATAAAATATTCCCATTCTAAAACAAATAAATAAATAAATGAAATTTTATTCATTGTTTTTCTGTAATTCTGAACCCTGTGTTTATTAATCACAGCTTTATCTCAACATACTTACATTTTCATATAGTGCTTCTAGTGTTTCCAGGTCTACAACTGAGTCATCAACACACAGTATAGCTGTATAGGATACAAACATAAATTAGATGCTGGAAAATACAATTTGAATTCAACTTGTTTTCTGTGATGCACATCAGAAAGATATTGGATATCTGAAGTTTTTATATCCAATTAATACTTCAACATTTCAACATATTTTTTGTCCTGATAGCACTGACTTACTATATGTATATTATATGTCAGTAAAATTGAGTTCTTTTACACTTCAGTGTATTGAACTGTCAAGGATATAACCTGCAGGTGCTGGAAGTCTGTGTAGCAGGCCAAGCACAAAAATGTGACCGCACTGGATACCAGATAGTGAATAGTTCAGATTTCAAAGTGGTTTAGAAGACCAGAGAGCAAGGAAGTGAGAATCAGGCAATTTAGAATGGCCTGTGTGCACGGGAGATCAGGTAGAAAACTGGAAGATCGGGTCATCTTTTTGATGCCTCTTTACCACAAAATCTTTCCTTCCTTAATTCCAAATTGTATAACGCTATGTGTTTCCAACATTTGGAAATCCCACTACAATTTAGGAAAAAGTTGGGGATTGATTTGAAAGCTATAAAGAATTGGGTCATGTACTCTCTACTGCTCTTTCATAATTATCCTACTGCTCTGAAGTGTTACATTCCCGTAAGCTTCCAGTAAGCTATAATGGTATAGAGTTAACTTAGGATCTTTATTTTTTTGAAACTACCATTTCATCATGTTTCTTAGCACTACTGAGCACAATTTACAAACTACCTACTTAGGTTTAAATGTTACTGGGAACATAAATGCCAGAAGGATGAAGATTAAAGCCCTTGGCAATTTTCCGTGTAACCAGTAAATCATCATTAACTCCTACCCAGTATCTTTTAATTTCAACTGTATTAGATTTCTTCACCTTTACGCATGGAGGCTTCGCTTTGTGTGAACTTAGAAGATTTTAAAAGCTCTTGCTGTATTTGCAACCCATGTTTGAAAGGGACAAGGCACACACATCTTTAAATAATTATTTAAAAGTAATAAGCTTTCGCCTTCTCTCCCACCTACCCCACGATTTTACATTGTGAAATTAACCAGCAGGCTAGTAAATTTTCTCTGTGGCAGGCTAATTAATTTTATTAAAAGGTCCAGTGACATTTAGAATGCTTTAAAATTTTGCCTGTCAATTATGATTCCATCTGTTGACATTACACCTTGATCAGAAGAAAGGATTATATGGAGAGAGACTCTAACAGTGGAAAAAAGTGGTATCTGTATCTATTTTCATCCCATTTTGAAGATTCTAAAAATGCCAAGATCTTAACCAAATATAAAAACTAACCAGAGTTAGCTACAAATCTCTGCTTAAAGAAAAATCATTAGGGACTGAATCTATTAGATCATCTGTTGGCCCTTGTAAGCCAGTTGCATATACTGTTGCATTTTATGCTGTACTAACCAAGTTAATTTCAAGAAAACCTGAGACTGGAAAATCTCTTAGAAAATTTTTTTCACAGACTAATAAATGTAATCATTCTGACTTTTAAATATATATATTTAGTTTAGTTTCTTTTTCATCCTATCCCATTTTGGGATACTTGCAAGGATAACTATCTGCCATTTTATTACTGTCACTGTGCCTTACCATAAACAACATGCACTTTTTTTTTAGTACAACTCAGTAAGTTGCAACTCAGAAAGGAAGCAAACCAGAGCTATATTATATAAGGTAACTTTAACTCATCCTAGAAATGCAAAATCATACCACAATAATAGCAGATCTTTAAAGCACAAGGCTGTTATCTAATTGTTTAAGAAAAGAGCATACTAATAGGAAAAACAGTATATGTATGTCTGATATTTTCAATCAGACAAAAAGAAAGCTCCCAAAAATCAAAAAAGGTTTCTCTTATGCTGGACTCTCTGATTAACTTTTCTGTACTTAACAACAGTTACAAAAAATAAACACTGAAGTGACACAATAAACTATTCACTAAAGTTTGAGATTGAAATAATAAAATACAATTTGGCATGTTAGCACATTTTAACAACTTTAATGATGATCAGTGTTAAGAGATAATATGAATTATTTTACCTTTTGGGACAACTAGGTACTTTTAGAGAAGCACTAAGGAAATATTTTCTGACCTATCTGCTATATAGTGCAGATATTATTAGCAACACCAAGGCAGACTGGTTGCCAGCTAAAAATCTACTCATAGACTCCATTCAATGGAAGTTTGACATATTAGAATGCTGAATTAGAATTAGGGATGCTAATATATAGAGAGACTATGGACTGTAGACTATATTCATATTAGAATTCTATTTAAAATTAGGGATGTTAATATAGAGAGAGACTTCCAAAAAGTCTGAGTCCCACCACAATCTATAGCAGACTCTTCCGCTTCATTGCCATGCATTTTTTATCTTTGTATCTTTTTTCACTCAAACTGATCAAACTTAGCATCATGAACATTGCGACAAAACTGAAAAAGTATACAATTCTGTAAAAAAAATTAAAAGCTTTAATTTTGGAAAGTTGGAAGCTATCCTCAAACTCACAGGTGTGTTAGTAGTCTTCATGTTCTTTTAAAGTAAAGCATGTGCAATACTTCCACAATATGTTGGATAAATTCACTTTGGGCAGTTAAAAAAATCCATTATATTAGATGAAAGAAATATTAGTTATTTTACTTTTTCCTTAGAATCACAAGGAACAGAGTCTGATTTTTAATTTGAAAAAAAAACCTGTTCTTTGAAAAACTGATTTTCAAACATGTATTTTTAACATTACTACAAATAGTAACATAAAAAACGATGCATTTTTCAAAATGCTCTCCCTTATCCAGTGAGTATAACTGCTTTACTGCATTAAATCCCATTATACCAAGACTCACATAATATAGGTGAAGTATCATAAATCTACAAAAGAGGCTCCGAAACAATTAATAGATTAACAGTTAATACAATATCAATCATCATTGGTGGTTTTTACTTTTATCTTGCTTTCTAGTTAGCTGTCTTCCTTGCACTGTCAGTTCAGTTAGAATATTTCACCTACACCTCACAATATGCCGAAAGGAAGTAGACTCATGCTGTGAAAAGCTGGTAATTTTATTGGGTTCCTCTACCTTTAAAAAATCTGTTACTTGGCCAAGTCTGGTTTCTGAGATCCCTTTTTGGAGGGAAATTGAGGCAAACATTTTTATGTGGTCTACGGTGTCTGCTCACAACAAGAAGAATTTATATACACAAGGATCATTAGTGCAGGGTTGCACCCATTAGGATATAATAACCGTCAGAGAGGACAAAAAACAGATCAGCATCATGAGTTCAAACTAGCAGGCACACATAAAAATACTTGCCAACTGCATTTCACATATTAAGGGTACTGCCTCAAATATAAACTTTTACCAAAGGTTTTTAACAGACTGACTTTTAAAAAGTGAATCTAACTGTAAAAAACAGATTCCCTGCTGAACTGATTCTTTCACACATTTTATTTCATCATTTCAGAAACATAAACCAAAGAAAAGCTGAGTATTTAAAGCATACTGGGTACACTCTACATACAACTGTAGATCTTAAAGTTTTAATAGGAAGGAGATACTTCTTTCCTCCTAATTACATTAAATACTAACAGTTTTAAGGCTGACTCTGATATACAGTCTCGTTCACACTAAGCACATTTTGGTTAAATCAGGATTTAAGTCCTGCTGACAGAACCTACATACACTCAGCGGTTTCGAACCAGTTCATCTGACAATTAAGCTAGGAAGAATATGAGGAACATATGAAAAAAATATTTTATTTGCTCTCTTATGATAAGAACAGAAATATGTTTTTTAAATTAAAAAAAAAACACTTTCCCAAGTTTACTACATTTATTTGGCCTGGAAGCACTTGAAGGTTTTACCTGGTGCATTCTGCTAAGAAAGTCTAATTTCATGGGAAAACTAAGTCTCTCTTTAGCACACTTAAATGAAATTGTGACTGATTTGGTAAACCAGAAAGTTACTATGACTGTTAAAGACTAATCCGTGCTTGGCAAAACTGCCTAAAATATCCAATCTGTTCTAGTTTGCTTCATACAAAATTGATCTAATGTTCTAAACTCATTTAATTTTTCCCCCCCAGCATTTAACTACTATTCAATTCAAAAACATTAAAAAGCACAATGCAAAGAAGCACCATGGGCACAATGTGGGTTTAGAAGAGTAGGGAAAGCTCAACTGCAGCAAAAAGTCATGAGCAAAAGACTCTGGCACTAATGTTAACTTACCCACATCAGACTAGATGCCCTAGGCAGATTCACAAAAACATATGTTGTAAATTATCTAGAACAAAGAAAATAACTTTTAACGGAAATTGTTTCCCAATTTCTGAGATGGGTATGTAGCTATCTCTGCACTTCATGCATAGGAATGTATATATGTAATAATCTGGGTAGACAGAGAAGTTGCACAATTTTGGATTAAAAATCCATTTTTTTAATTCTCTATAATCTATTCTGTCCTCCTGATAATAAACATCATATACCTCATTTTCTATAGTGCAAGAAATATTACAAAGCATTTTTCTTAACCTTGAAGTATTTCCAAAGTACAATAGAGAAACGAACAGTGAAATTATTTGTGCTGCATAGAGTTAAAACACAGGTTGGGATTCCAACATTTTGCACACACTACAGTCTGCAGATTAGAGTTGCTTCGGAATAGTTTGAATTGTACATATAAAACATAGTCATTCAGATTCTAAGAAATGTGTTAACAATGATATTGTTCACTAAGGCTTAGATGTGATTTCAGGCATTCTGTGTCACATGGGATGCAGTTAAACCCCCAAACGTAAGTGTGTAGGGAACAAATTCTGTGTCATTTATCTTGATTGCTGTCTTGATTGCCTTTTGTCTATCAATATTAGGATGAGAAAATGTAAAGAACAATAAAACACAAATAGCTAACAGGATTCAGGTATCAGACTCTATCCAGTTATATCCACTTTAATTCTAGATTTCATTTTCCAATATACTTTCCAATATTTTTGAAACTCTGTTAGTTTTGAACATTTTGAAGCCTAAATAATTTACACTGTTAATGAACACACACAATACGCACACGCACAATAAATACACCACACATGCTATTACAGGTTAGCCACTGTTGTTATGATTTAATAAATGGGGTTTCAAACATTGTATTTAATTGCTTAAACCCAGGAAAGAAAAGAGTTCTTTTTAATACTAAACGAACATAGATATAGCCTTAAGGCCAAGTGTCAGTGGACCACGTAGGATAAGTTCTGTTAGCTTTATAATATTAAATATTCTAGTAAATGTTCTAGCAAAGTCTACACCTGCTCGTGCAAGGATTAACATGCCATGCCATGAAGTATGCAGTATTCTATAAAGTATGCATCTGGTGTAATCTACCACATCTCATATATTTGGGCACAAAAAAACCATACATTAATATGTGAGAACATCTAATTAATGTATCCTGATAAAAATCAGAGCAATTACTGAGCTATTTTCATGATCGTAAAGGAGGAGAACTTCTGAAGTCTTGCAATTTTAGTTGCAAAATGAAGGCACCATGGAGGTAGGTAGACATCCAGGATAACCACTCTTTAGGGCACAGAAATCTAGCTCGTATCTATATGTCACTTACTGAAACTAATTTTTTTTTTTTTTTTTGATCTGAGCTGGTCTCCATTTTTGCCAGCTTACTCTGGAGCAGGGGACCCAGTAGCTCATGGGAAGCCAGCAGAGATGACCTAAGCTGCAGCATACTGCTACTGCTGGCTGCTTATACTGGGAATGGCCTGAGTGACTGGAACACAGACCTAAAATAATTTGGGACCAGTACCCACAGAGGGTCTTTACATACAGTTATAACCAGCATATCCAATTAGCAACGGAACTGAACCTCCTCACCATGAAGTAAGCTGTAATGTTTTAACAGCAAAGCCACACAAGAAGTCTAGAGTCAAAAGCCTGCATGTGAAGCTGTAGTGCTCCAGCTGATCTACCACAGGAAAAGTAATACAGAAGTGTGCTGATATCAAAAGGAGATTACCCTTGCAACTAAAAGCATATTCCTTAACTAAAAGCTCCTTTATACCATTCGTCACCTCTTTTGTATAAAGTTTTTTAAAAGACACAGGAAAGAAGTCTTAAAAATAATCCAAAAGTTGTGCGCTATTGGATCTGCTCTATTTGTTTTTAAAATATAAATATAGATTCTATGTAGCCTGGCAGGACAGTTTCTTGTCTGCTTCCTTTGCTCAGGAAATTATTTTAGTGGTCTTAGTAGAAAGTATATTGCCCTCTTCAGTATCAGATTGACCAATAAAATTTGTTAGTGTTCTTAGCACCTAGTGCATTACATTACCTAATACCAGCAGAGGAAGTTCTGCTATTCCCTTCCCACCTCCAAAATATCTGAGTATTAGGACAGGTGCAGCACAAGAATTTTAATGTCCATCTGCATCATGCGTGCTCCTACGGTAGCCAAAATAATTATTCAGTTTTAGTCTGTTTACTCCCTAGGTTGTACTCAGATACAGCAAGAATGCAAGTTTATCTGCAAAGGGTGTCCTCATTTCTCTCAAAGAAAGATCTGTGGGAGATTCCCTTCTCCAAGTGTGGCAGCTGGCTCATTATCAAATGCAAACTGAAACATCTGGGTGCCAGATACGGTCCCTTACATGTGTTGCCACTGCTGAGCTATCTAAAGAATATGCTCTTAAGTCAGTTACTTAAAATAATTTGAGAGCTCAATTCCACAGATGCAGAAATCTCACAGTATGCAAGAAGTACCTAAGTTTTCATGTAATTGCTCTTCTTTCTTTTCTGCAGTTGTGTGTGCATCTATATGCATAAAGCAGTTTTTCACTTAAGTAATTGGAGGATAGTATTTTTTTTTCTATCTTTCTAAAACTACCACTTACAGTAGAAAAACAATACATTATAAATAGATAGTAAATTCATTTGAATATGTCCTTTCAACAAATATGGTCAGAATAACTTGAAATAAAATTAGATTTGTTTTTTGATTTAGATTTTCTTTTGCTTCAGGCTTCTTCACTTTCAGTTGCAAGCTGAAAAAGACAACTTCTCTTCCCTGTATTTGATGATACTAAATTATGCAATGGAAGTTGGCATGCAGAAAGAATGAATGTTTAGTTTTCATATTTCTTAGAAATATCTCTTTCTATTGCTATTTCATTTGGTATTCATCACCAAATGATCATATTATTTTTGGTGAGGTGTTGGCACGAGGTATCTAGCTAACTGTAATGATTTTTTTTCCATCCAGTACATTTAATTTAGCAGCCATTTTATAATATCTCTTTATCAGCAGGAGGAGAATTTTAAATTGATTCACATCAGTTAATTGAAATAAAATAAAGCAGAGCAACAACATAGACTAGAAGAGACAAGCAAAACCATACTGCTATCTTCAGTACACAGCATGCATTGCTAAAGTTTTAAAGGCATCTTTACAATATAGACATCCCTGAGCTGGTGAACTGTGGTCTTCATCCTCAGAGAGGCTGAACACAGAGATCTTTATTAGAATCACTCATATTGCTTGGAAATTATCTCCTAGCTGTGGCAGTATATCCTACTACTGCCCTGAGCAAGACATGTGGTGACAGGCCAGTTCCTTGCTATCTGTCACAATGGAAAAGATGGTGAGTTACAAACTTTCCCTCAGTGATGGCACTTACTTGGTGTGCTTAATTATTCTTAAACTTGTACAACCAAATGGGTTAAGTTTACAATAGCAAATAATCAAGTCCAGTAGGTATGGATTGGTAGAGAGAAAACTGGTGCTGAGGACCAGTGTTCATAGTCTACACGATTCTATGTTTTACTTTTAAATGGATCTAGTCTGACCCTGTGGACTTGAAAGCCCAGTATAGGCTGAAGACTACGACCGTGCTCCTAGAGCACATCTGATTTAGCTTCATCCTGAAGGATGTTTGTGCACTGCGAAACTGCTCTGCAATACAAGCTAAAACACAGTAAATGTGCTTCAGAAGGGCACTACAGATCCAAACTACAGACAGTATAGACACACGCAAACATTTTAGAGACTTCTTCTTTCCTCTTAAATTTGGTGTTAATTGGTTGGGAATGGGGGAGTTTAAAAGCTATAGAAGTACAACAAGGAACTGACAGATGCAAAGAGATATGGTGCAGTCATGTGTACTTTACTAGGCTACAAAGTCACAACAGTACTTTGTACTATGAATGCCCTATGGACATCATGGCATGAAAGTAAGAAGTTAAGAAAATGTCCCTGAAAGTATTTAAGAATACTACTCTGTTTCTATAGTTTAGCTGCTACTTTTTTTTCCTGACAGCAAATTATTCAAATATTTAATAATGGCAGGTTTTTTTTCCATCTCATTCTGATACCTTTCACACAATACTGGCAGGCACAAAGTTATTCCTTCTTCTGTTGTTTCCCTCCACCCCAAGAGGCATCTGTAAGCCCTTGTGCTTTTAAAGTCCTAGATGCTCAAAGGCTCTTCTAAAACTAATAATCAATGCCAGCAGCATCTCAACACCCTACCCAGTATTTGCATGTGATGGAAGGAAAACAATAGCAAAAAGCAGACATCAACTTGAATTCTTCCAGCAGTTGTTTTAAATGCTGAATATTTTTCTTTTTAAATGTGAAAAAGAAATAAACAATATCCCTAAACAATATCTTTTTAAATCCAGAACATAAGCAGAATCTGAATTACCCAAGTGTTCTGAAAAGTCTGTATTTCTCTACTGTCACATTGGCAAACTCGGATAATTTCTACCAGTAATGGAATTTATAAAGAGTAGCCGGATGCTTTGAAAAATGCCATCATCTTTCCGATTGCCACATGGTAGCTGCATTCTCAGTTTTGGATGTGCTTTTTATACAGTTAATGAAGCAAAGTTTAAACATTCAACAAATCCAGGCTGCATATTTGAAACCCAACAGATTTATATATAAAACCTCTATTGAATCTTTTTTTTCAGTGGGGGACTTGCTTAAGAAAAAGAAAGGAACCATAAGACAGAAATATGAAACTACTTTGAGGAAAACCCTGGATTAAAAGTGACATGAAAAATAAAAGGTACAGAAAGCCATGGATCTAAATTTACTTTAGCTTTTTTTTGGTGAAACTGCTATACTTACTTATCGAAAGAGTAATTCTTCTGCTATCATAGAGGGCCACATGGAAAAGCCCGAAAGAAATTCTCTGAAGCCAAAAATATCCATGTATAATATGATACATTAAAAGTTCTGAAAGGCGTACCTTGCTGAATATCCTTCATTTCCAGGTGTAAACTTGATATTAAAATTCCTACAGTTTGAGATCGTTTTCCATCCAACAATTTGATAATCTACAAAGATAATAGAAAATAATCTGAGACAAATAACCACTCTCCAGAGGTTTTATTAGCACAAAAGAAAAACTCATAAAGTTAAATACAATGTCCTTCCAACCCCTCAGAATTTTGTTACTAATTAAATGTGATTGTAGGATCTACCTCTTTTCTTCATCTTCTGCACCTTAACAAATGGCTGGTAAACATAAGCTTCAAGTCTCATCAGATCTAGTAACAAAGTTCACCTCTTATTTGCAGAATGTTACTGACAAGTCAAAAAAAGCCGCATCAAATATTTATTCTGGAATGTATTTTTTCCCTCCTCTTAAGAAGATCAGGTAATACTGTTTAAGGCATTCTGAACATGTCACACGTTCCTCAGACTATCTGATTTTTTTTTCCAAAAGGAACATATTTAAGTCTATCCTTTTGTCAAAGGATCTCTTCTCAGCCTAGGAAAGTTGAAAAATATCTTTTTATGTCCTGTCAACACTTCTCCTGCAGCCTTTCACTTGTGTCTAATTGTGTTCCCTCTACATCATGGACATTTTACATGGATCTGTGCATGGTATTCATATTTGGGTAACACACACTTGTTAGTATATAATCCTAATGCAAGGAAAGGGGATGTGGAAGAGCAAGTAAAACTATAGAGGTTATTCTGGAGAAATATAAAAAGTTATATATGTAAAAATAGGGTTATATATTAAAAAAAAAAAACACAAAACAAAAAAACTTATTACCTATGTGGATCAGTCCATAAATAATGAGAGGTAAGATTCTGGAAATGTAATTAAACATTAGAATAGACAACCCGAAATGAGAAGCGTGAATTCAATGCTGAATTTCTCACATTTGGATTGTTTTTATTTGTGACTTTGACTTGTATCATAAGGAAGATATGACAGCAACAAGCCATAAAATTCAATACAGATGTGAAGTTCTTCAAAATAAAAAGGTTCAGATCCAAGCAGCTGGCTTGTTAGTGTTGATGAACAAATATTATTGATAGTACTAACTCAAATGTAAAATTAACTAACATATAAGCTTTTACTGAATGAATATTCCCTAGTATCTGAATAAACATACACACACACACACACACACATATATATATATATATACACACATTTTTGTCTGTGCACACACACACAAATTTAACTTTATTATTTGGGTAATACTAATATTTAGACATTTAATAACATCCAAAACTAAAAAGAGTTGTTATCCTGTAATATTTATATATTGTATATACATACATATTGTATATACATAAATAATATGTATATAATCATGCTTATATTTGAGGAAATTAACTGATAAAAATTATGCTACTTCATACAAACATTTCTTAATTTCTATTTTAATGGGGTTGAAGAACATTTAACAGTGAAACTAATTATTTATTCACTTACGTAAAAGTGGTGTTGCACTTGAAAAATTCAGGAAAAAGAGAAATGATAGAGACAGTATAGCATGAAAAATGTAAAGTTAATTATTGTTTTTTAAAGTGCAGAAATTTTGCTGGATAATGAACAAATATGAATGCATGCTGCCTTCAACACAAATCTTACAGATTCATTATGACCCTCCTGCTGAGAGTCAAAATGAACTTACGTTAAAGTAGATTTTGTATATTTTCTGTCAATATTGCAAATATCATATACTGGGAAAGTTCTTCCAGGCTATACCCATGGTATTTTTTGGGGGATATTAGAAAAGAAATATAATTTAAGACATATTCTTTAGATGAGAAAGGATTCAGGTTCTTAATTTCCTGAGTTCTGAAACACAGATGATTTGAAAAATGAATACTCTGCAAGAATCACATCATATTAACTGAGATTTTTCAGAGCAACTGCAAGTAACTGCACAGTTTATCACGGTCATTTCTGAAGCTATACATGAATTTGCTAAACTCGGCAGCACATTAACTTCTAACAGAGATAATTACAGGCTTGAGTAGTATGCAATTTGTATAGCATTCACTGACCTCCAAGTTGACCCTGTTCAGGGGCAAATTCATAGGTTGTCATAAACCCCATTAGACATGCCTAGTTTGAGGCAAAACCTTTCCAGACCTTATGGATGTCCTTATGGATGATATAATATTTGAAATCACTGCATTAACATATTTTTTAAGTACTAATATACATACTCTCTAAATATGATCAGTTTAGCTCACATCACCAAGCAAGACATTCTTCTTGAAAGACTGGTAAAATACATTGAAAGAAGAGTAACTTTAAAAGCCATACTAGAGATTCATGTTTCAGAATGCCCAGCCAACTGTATGTTCACAGCATTTTTAGACAAATGTACACATGGTCACAATTACCAGACACCAAACTAGACTCCGACTACCTGAAATAGCTTCAACCAAACAAAATCTCTCACTGAAAGCTAATATTTCATTCATTAGACAGTGGGAAGGGAGTAATAAGACAATGGAAAAGCTTAAATAGGGCATAAAAGTTTTCTAAAAACAGCTGTGATGCTGAAGAATTAGACAGGGCTCTTGTCATAGATTTTAGAACCAATGTGTAGCCTGAAAATTTCTCCAATACAAATGTATCACCAATGGTAAAACAGAATAGGTTTTCAAAGATAAATGTTTTGCCCCATATCATGGTTATTTTGCAGAAGCAATTGACATGGAATTAAATATGTGTGTGAATTCTAAATAGAAAGCAGATACAAAAAAATGAGCAGTTTTTCAGGTCATAAAAAACATAAGGTAATAAAATGGAAGTTTGTAAAGACAGCATTGTACTACTCAGGCTATACTTTAAAAGAAAAATCACCGATCACCTCTCAGCATATTGGGACTTGCTTGTGGCTGGCAGTGGCAGGTGAAGAGCTCCAATCCAGCTGCTGTTGCTGCGTTTGCAGGCAGAGTTTGTCCAAGCACTGGACAAGGCTCCGCTGCCAGCCGCTCCTGCGGACTCTGAACCAACCTCGCGCTGCAGTGGATGCAGCATCTTGAAGCTCAGGGAAAACAGTGACAGCTGGTGTTGTCTAATTCATTCTATGATCTGATCTATCATGTTATTATCATGTCCTGTGTGGTGTTTCCTACCTATTTTTTAGTACTACTAAGTTTAACATTACTGTTAAATATTATAGGACTAGCATCAGTGTTTTGCATAACCGCAATGTCTACATTCTGTCTGGGACGCTTACTGGTGCTGAAATCTGACCAGATTCAGTTTACTTAGCAATTAAAAGCTAAATCCTTCCTCCTGCTGGTGCGCGGGTTCTTTCCATCTTTAAATGCACTGAAAGAAATCATCAGCTAAAAAGCTGCTCTGCATTTCCCTCCATTTCCAGCCACTGTATTTTACAGCAAAGTCTGCAACTTGAACCCATAAGTGGCCTGCTGAAACCCTGTTCAAGCTGAGGAAGACTATCTACCAGGAGAGGCGAGTCAGTATGTCCCTCAAGGCATTCTACATAAACACCCCAAGTATAACTGATGGGATCTCAGAAGTTTAAGATTAGACCTTATCTTTTCTCTTTCTGTTCAAAGAAGGGCTGAGCTTAACTCTTTTGATTTATTTATTTAACATAGAGGAGCCACAGTTTTACATTTTATCCAGACCCTATGATATTTTAGGAGGCATGCAATTCTAATTTCAGGTCTATTGGATGAAAACATTATTTTCAAGCCCTTTTTAAAAGGACAAGCAGTTTCTCAAGATAAAATGAGAGGTAAAAAATGAGCTGGTAACAAATGGATTTCAATGTCTCCATTTCCATCAAAACTTAAAAATAACAAAGAGAACCACAAAATAAATGCCTACCCTTTACAGACACTCTCCATACCCTACACGATTGTAGAACTTTGTGGCAAACAAGGAAACGCAAACTCATTCTTCTCAGCATGGCACAAAAAATAAAAAGTGAGAGTGCCTCAGAAGGGGATGCGCCAGCTTTTTACTACTTTTACTCAAGTTTGAACACTGTTTATTATCTTATGCAGGCAGCTGAAGACAATCATTGTATTTCAACCCTGCAAAGCTTCCAACTTTTTCTGCAATATCTGCCCATTTTGTGGAAACACAAAATTCATTAATTGTAATTTCTCATTTAGCTAGATGGACAAAAAACTTGCTGACAGACATACCCCTTTTAGCGAAAAAAATGCTCTTCGCTCAAAATATTGACACTCTTCTTAAATGAGAACACATGTTAATAATTATGTGAAGCCTGTTAGAGATAATAGACAACAGAAAAGCCATTATCTTTAATGTCCTCCTGCGTCTTTGATATGATAATCATTGCACTAAAGAGCCAAAAATGATTGATGGACTTTCATTTAGAGTATACACCTGACACAAATTACTTGACATATACCCATTTTCTTTGTAAACTGAAGACGGAGTGGCATCACAAGCATCCATCTCCATGATATAGAAAATTCTTGATTTTGGGAGGATGGCTGACTTTCAAAAATATTCAGAAGACTAATACATCTGAAATATGTGATGCTCTTGCAGCCTTTAGTGATACATACAGAGTAAATATATAGCAAATAATTTTTCTTTCTTAAACTACCTCTTTTTCAAGCTTATATAGCACTATATATCATGAGCCATCTTCTGCTTGATACTAACCTCTTTCAAATAAAATAAGGAGAACAGACCTTAGTTCCACAGTTGGAGCAGGAGAGAGAAACTTATGGATTGAGAACAACAACATGTACCTACTACCCTAAAAAANAAAAAAAAAAAAAAAAAAAAAAAAAAAAAAAAGATTGAATCTGTATGTACAGGAAACATTAACTGTTTGGAATGAGGAAAAGCTGGAATTCTTTGCATGTGAAACTTCAGTGTTTCATCTGACATGAAAAAGAGTCCATACAAGACCTTAAGTGTCTGGAAAAGATGTTAGATGCTTCGAAACCTTATCAAATTCATTGAAAGACAAGTTCCTTCAAAAACAACAAAATCATTTTCAACAAAATAGATATGAGTTTTAATTGGTTTTGGTGTATAAACAGCTATGGGCCTTACTGACTGTGTACTGCAACTGTTTACAGTTTAACATAAAAATTCATAGCTGAAGTCTATTTATAGGTTTTTTTATATATAAAACCTACAGTATATCTTTTAAAATTAACAGCATATTTCCAGACATGAATATTTTAATGGGAGTATTATAACTGAATTCTAAGCATGAGAACATTTAGAATGATGACTGAAAACAATCTAGACAAATAGTGACATTTTCAAAAGCATGTCAGTGCCCTGCCAAAATTGATTTAAAAATTAAGAGTTGTATTCAAAAGGTATTTGGAGTCTAAATGTCCACCAGAATCAATACCTAAATTGAAACTTTATATACCCAAACAACCTTCTACAGCTAGGGCTTTTTCTTTTTGATTTACATGGACAATGACTTTTATGCCATTTTGGAAGTTGTACCAACTAGATTCTCTTGAAAAATCTCACTTCAATTTTGCAACACCTTAATATGGCATAAATCCACTTAGCTCCACTGTATGCTGTCAAGATTCATGACAAAAGTAACTTATATATTTAGATTAATCAAACTCAGTTAACCACAACCAGAGAGAAATTGCTGTAATTCATATTCAGGCATTAAACACTTCTGCTTCTTTACTTTTTCCAAAAACTTTGACTTTTCTTGCTGCAAAGACACGCACTTTAGAATAGTGCCTATTGCACTTAGGCAATAAATTCCACTCCTTCTATACATTATTTATACACCTTAGTTTGTGGGAAAGTCAAGATACAAGCAATTTCTTCCTTTCTGTTTCTTCTCTGTCACACCCAAAAAATCAACCTATATTGAATTATCTTATATAAACTTAAAAAGCTTTTACATTTACTCTAAAAATCCCTTCTCATGAGAAAATATTCACTTTTGAATATACTGAAAGCTATTTTCTTCACATACTAGAACAAAACTAAACCATTCATCTAGACTGCAAGTTCTACCCTGCTAAAAAGGATGATTATAAGGACAAGGATAATTTGATCATTATCTGTGTACTACTGCAGAGTTTCACATGATTGCATATATAGATAGGACATAAATGCACAAGGATAGAGGTTTTGTGAGATATTTCAGAGAATGCATTGTGGAACAAAGAGAGGTTATTCCAAAGCAAACAAATTTTGCAAAGGAGAGCACAATCAGAGAAGCATGAGAAGCCAGAAACTTCTAAGCACTAAGCAAGCATTAATACACCAAACTTACACACATACAAAGTACACATACAAGTACTGGAAGGTACATCTGACCTCTATTTAACCTTTAATATGTAAATTATATTGTTTTTACATCATATCACTATAGAATGTACTACATTTCTCTTAAGTAATAGCTAAAAAAATATTAAAATCACTCTTTAGGCAGTCTTTTAAGAAGTTATATTTTCATTGGTGCATGAAGATTTTTAATTTCCTTCCTTCCTTTTTCTCCTCCATACACTTGTTAGAATATCTTATTTGTTAATGATTGTAATTCTAATATTTACATTCCCATAGATTCATAATGGTTGGAAAAGACCTTTAAAACCATCGAGTTCAACCATAAACCGATGATAGCCTCTAGAAACTAATGTAACACACTAAGCCATTTTCTGGCTTTTCTATCCATAGGAAAATGGATAGAAACGGTGCTTCATGTCTTTTAATTGACTCACAGAATCGTGATGATGGAAAGACATTAAAATATCATCCAAATCCTTTCTATAATTCAAGAGAGTATCAACTATACCTGTGTCATTCTGAAGATTTTCTTAAAGATTTCTTAAGAAATACATTTTTCCTATTAGCAAAGCTTCTCATTTTTTTTTTTCTTTTAATCAGCTACCGAATTTGAGAGCACTTACTGTGTCCCCGCCTTCTCTTTTCCAGATTAAGTAACCATCATCATCATTAGGTACTTTTCTTAGAGACTGCTTTTAGACTTAAGGTCATTCTCACCTCCTGATTCATTTTTCAGAAAGCGCATCAAGGCCCAAGCTAGATGCAGTTCTAAGATCTGGCTGAGTTTTTAGTTTAAGAGAAATACTTATGTTCATATATCAACATGGTAGGTGGTGAATATTTCTAATCTGTGTTGCTTTAAGATGTCTGCTATAGGGAGTCATTGTTCCCCAAACAGGCACAGATACAATAATAAAGTGAAATTTCTATAAGTTTCACAGGAGGTTTTGCATGTTAGTATTCCTTTTGCTTACTAAGCATACAGATTATTACCACTCAAGTCACATAAATAGTTGTGAGAATAAAATTAATTGTTGGATTTTTATTTGAAACTTCAAGAGACACATAAATAAGTGGTAAAGAAGTCAGCCATAATTTACTGGGGCACTTGATGTTGAAATCTCCTTAGTTTTATAAAGACCAAGTTAAAAAAACTCTAATTTGAAAGCCAGAACCTCACTTCCAGTTGCACAAGAACCTTGACTCTAAGGTGCTGACTCAATTCTCATTCAAGTAGAAGAGTTTTAAGCAGTTATGCTATAACAAGAGATACTGCACCACCTATTGGTTTTTCATTCCTCCAAATATCAAGCAGACCCAACTAGTCTGTAGAAGTTTGTGTAATTAAACAGGACAATGTTTGAGCAAATGAAAAAGTCAGTGCTAAGTAAACATTTAGTAATGCATTTACAAGATGTTTGTACTGGAAAAGTAAAAGTAGTGAACAGGAGCTAACAGTAAAGTCTGATGCATGATAAGATTTTAAAGCTGTAATAAGTTTTTGAACATGTATGAATTGGCAGTGTTTGTGCAAAAATGAGTATCAATTTGTACTGCATATATTAGGAACTAGCTCAGTCTGCATGTTTAAATACGCAAAACCTCCAATATTTCCCCCTACTTGATGCTTATTATGTTAAGTGGTCATTAGACAATCCCATGATTCTTAAGTAATGATATATTATTAAGCAAAATCCTCTATCCATTCCAAAGATACTACTCCAGACTCTATAGCTGTACCTGTGTCCTGCTCTGGGCTTTTCTATAAGAAGGGAAAAACAAAACGAGTGTGCTAAAAGTGACAATGTAAGATTAACAAAACCAGATTCAAAATAAACATTTATGTGTATATGAAGGGTGCTTTTTTTTCCTAGACTATACCATTCGATTAATTATGGATTCTTTCTTTCTTTAGGCAAGCCAAAAAAACGTTTCTGAACACAGAGAAAAACATTGTTTCAACCCCGCATCAGACAGATATCCTTGTTGGAAAAAAGTCATGGAAAGTCCAGAGCCGAGAGAAAGCATGAGAGAAAAGAAGCGCAGTATGATATGAAGATATCTTCCAAAGGGATGGGCACATCCAACCAAAATCTAATATTTAAAGGACCTTAAAAGTTAATAACTGCTTTAAGGTTTATTTACAAATGCCCCTCCCCTCTCCACACCCTTCTCCGTCTTTATTATGCCCTTGGCTCTGATGTTTTAAATACAGACATTTATGAACAAAGATGTTTCGGCACATCTGATTTTGCTAATATGTACAAAATATTTACAGAAGAGAACTAGACTGCACAGATTACATACAAAGTGCCCTCTTGTGGTTCCAGGCAGGTAAACCCAAACTTATGATACAGTATGTATTTAAACACATTTATAATATAATAACCATGTAGTTTTAAGAAAACAAAGTCTATTATTGAGATGTGAATTTTCTGTTCTGTCTGAATACAGCAACTGAAAAGAATAAGCTCTCTAACAGACCATACCCAAAGCAGGCAACATTTGCGCTACGATAATGTTATTGCTGCTGCAAAATCTTCAAAGTCATGATTTTCTTGTGCTTTCTATAACTAAACCCAGTTGTTTAGTTATACTAATATGGAATACTAATGTGGAAAATCACATTTTGGCATTACATGTTCAAAACATATATCACTGGCTTTACTATGTTGCTGTATATTGTGTTTTTCCAGTAAAATATTTATTGGAAGAGACATTTACTAGAATAATATAATGTTGCCTTTAATTATAAATTAAATATTAAAATATTAAAACTTTCCTTAAAAAATTCTTTATTTATAAATTAATGCAAGAGCCGTTATGGTCTGAAATGTTTTCACTTTTAGACATATAAAAATTTTTGGTCAGTTTGCCTATACACAAACAGAGGTCTTTTCTACTTCACTGACATATGAAAATTTTATTTTCAAAGCTAATAATTTTTCCAAGGTAAAAAATAATACAGATTTCAATTCTCACCAAGGTTGAATTAGCAATCTCATTTGTTTTGCTTTAAAATGAAATTTACAAACCCATTTATTATTTGTTCTTTTAACAATAGTTTCCTTTAGAAGTTTTCTAGAAGTGTAAACTAAGCAGGGGAAAGCAGTAAATACAAAGAAATAATACCTTTTTGGCCTTTGTTTTTTTTTCATATGTCTCTGACAGCGGTTTTCTTTTTTCCTGAGCAGTATCTTTGGAGAATAAGTATTCAAACTCAGTTGTATCAAGTAAATCAGGTTCTTCTAGTGAATCCCACAATGTTGGCATAGCAGTTTTCCTGTAAAGGGAAAGGTAGTAAGAAAATGACGTTTTCATAGAGTTTGGGATCATTTGCATCAGACTTGGTTCACTTCATTTTTTTACCAAGCATTTTATGCTTGGATTTCTTTCTGTTGCAAGTTTGAGAAACTGGAATAGTTATGTGGACAGGATTTTGTAAGACTAAACAATATTGTGCTCCACTGGACTAACTACAGTTTGTATTTTAAATAGGGATTAAAAAATAAAAAAAAAAATCACTATTTATAATTTGGAACTTGTTAACACAATTTTCTTATTTCATCTGGGAGTTGGGAAAATGGCATGCAGTTCTGCAAAGTAAATGTTTCAACTGCTCTTGTTTCATGCTTGTCAGGAAAGGTGGCCCCAGTTCCTCCAGCAGATGTCACTAAAAGGCAACGAAATGCTTTGCAACAAGGAAAAAGCAGTGAAAACACCTACAAGCTACTGTCACCAAACACACTCTTTTTTAGACACAACTTGCAACTGAATGTAATACTTGGCCATGTAAGGGGAAAATGAACTGCAAGTATTCAAATCTTTTTTTTCCCCGCATATTTTGGGCCGTTTCTGTTTATCCATCAATGCACATTTCATAAGGCTGAATGCTCAAGAGACTCTAGTCCTCTCGCTAGCAGCCAGCGACGCAGCACGTTCTTCTGTGTCAACAGCTCCTTGTCAACATTAGCTGGAGGGATGTCACTGAGGAATGGCCTTGGACATTCATCTTGCTGTGAACCCACCTTTCTGGACAAGTGTAGAGCAGCAGCTGTCCCAAGCAGCAGACCCTTGAAGAACAATTCCAGTTCCAGTACGAACTGTGAACATACTGGATCGTGAGACCTGCTGACCCACAGTCTACTAGAAAGCCTAGACCCTATTCTAGGCTCTATCTTGTATTAACTAAAAGCCTAATAAAGTAGCTTTTTTCAGAACAAATATTTTAATCTGAATGAAAGGAGAGGACAAATTACAATGGATGTTAAATATGAACCAATTATTTACTACTGTTCACCTATTCACTGTGAAATCATTTATTATTGGTAACTTGGGGAAAGCAAAACCAAAGTGCTAAACTTCCAAATTCCAAAATATTTGATCTCCTCTAATTCCCTATCAAAAGGACAGAATTCACATTTCACTAACTCTTTGTTCCTGACAAAGGTGTTACATAAAATAGAAACATGTTAAGCACCAGAATATACTGAAACCACATCCCACTATGGCAGTAAGGTACACATGAATTAATCGGTGTATAACAAACACAGCCCAAGAAGTGTTTACAAACAGAATGTATCTCATATTAAGTTTAAATTTGCTAGAAAAGTATATGATTAGACTGTTTTATACTTCAGATGTTAATGTAGTAGCAACTTCATTTTATTTTGCAGTTACCTAGTTTTATCACAGCACTAAAAATAGTAAGATTGGTAAGATAAAATTATTATTTTTAAACTACTACATTTTGTAGACACCTAGATGTTTAGGGCATATGTCCCTAAGCTGCAAGTATTTATGCACAGACTTTCCTTTTCCTGCTCCCCCAGAATTTAACACAGAGCTCAACCCCAGTGTAACTGTTTCTAAGACTGGAATCATAAACAATGACGCACTTGGTGCTCTGAAGATGGTATAATCTAAAGCACATGGAAAGCAAAAATAAATGAAACTCAAAGTTCTCATCTAATCAAATTCTACCAATGGAATTCAAATTCTATATTATTTAAAGTATCTTCCGTAAAACCTTTTCTTTTGCTAACTCTAAAAACAATCAGTATATTTGGGTACTTTACTCCTAGAAGACTAATAGCTGGAACTGTCCAGGAGTACTCTGAAGTTCTATAAAGAGACTACAAAACTTCTTTCTGTGACAAGGTGCATAATTTGTATTTATATTTACCATTTTAACACTATGTCTATTTTTAGGCTTCTTAAACAGATTCCATTTTTATTTGCTTCTATTATTAAATTCCATAGCTCAATAACTGATTTTGTTTTATTTTCCTGCATTGCTTACTTTTTGTTATTAAGGCTTAAACAGTGTATATGCCTATGTATCATAGTACATACACAGCACCTCTAAATCCAAATAAACGTATTTTACCTGCTGCCTTGTAATTGTATGCGAGTCCAGTACAACGGCTTCATGGGACGGGTAGGTTCAATGGCAGGTTTCCGAGGACCGTGGCTAGAAGATAAAGTGCTATTAAAAAGGAATCCAGGTCCAAGAGGTGGAGGGGGTGGAGGCAACCCAGGTCCAGGCAATGGCGGCGGAGCAGGAGGGCCCAGGCCTGGAAGCGGTGGTGGAGGTGGCGGCGGTGGTGGTGCGTGAAGACTCCTGCTCCCTTCAGAAGGTGGAGGTGGCAGTGGTGGTGCAGGTCCGAGGTGGGGTGACAGGGAAGTCAGACCCGGTGGCAAAGGTGGCGGTGGAGGGACTAAAGCTGGTAGTGAAGAATCTGGAAGGGGAGGAGGAGGAGGAGGTGGTAGTGGTGGAGGTGCTGGTGGTGGTGATGAAGAAAGAGGCAGGTTTTGTTTTGGTTGACAAGACAGGCCACTTTCTGAAGACTGTACATTGTAACATATTTCCTTATTTTCACTTTGGGAAGAAATACTATGAGTCAAAGAAGAAATATTAAGTTTTTTGGGTACTGTCTGGTTATTTTTCACAGCTTTGTTTTCTTCTTCGTTAGGCTTTATGAAAGTTTCTCTATCAGTCTGTATGTATACATTCCTGTAGGTCTTTGGTGGATTATCATCTTCAGTAGAAACACCAATATCCCTTGCTTCTTCATTTCTTCTATTTAATTTATTTTCCAGTTCATTCTTCAGATGTGCAATAGTTTCCTCGAGCTGTGCAGTTGATACAGCATGTTCTCCACGAATATGGAATACCCTGAGTTCAAACTGAGACTGCAAAACAAGAAAAAGTCCCTCAGTATAAATATGTTGCTAAAGTGATTATTCTGCAGTAATTAGGCATTTTCACACTTGGATCATTTTCTTACTTTAAGCACGCTACAATAATGGAAAGATTTCACCTTCTCAGTTCTAAGTGGTTTTATTGCAAGCTATTAAATAGTTAGGGAATTGTTATCTTTTAATGAAATGTAAACAATGCATATTTCAGTGAAACACGTTTTATAAACAGATATCTAGAATATCAATTTAATAAATTATAATTTGCATCCTGTCTTGACACAAACTTAATTTTTTAAATTGCTGAATGTAATAAATAGCAATTTTTATTAGAAAAAAACTACTTGTTTCCAATAGTGTCTTATTTAAATGGCACATGGCTTCATTGACTATCACATTTCATAAATACGCCAGCTAACACATTGAACTAACATGTTGAAATGGAAGAGAAGTTGAAAATGCTCCTAGATAAGCAAATTAAAAGAAACACTTACTCAGCAAGATCTATTAGAAGTGTCCTCATCAAGTAAATTCACATATGTACAGATAAAAAAATCCCCTCCATATTTACGATTACTATTAGATTAAAACTACCTTTTAATTTTACTGGGTATCATTTAATCTACAATTCAGTAAAATGAATCTTAGACGCAGAACGGAATAAGAGGATTTCAATGAGTTAAAAACAAATATAAACAAATGCTTCAGGAACACACACATATATATAAAAGGAAGAAAAACAAGTTTTTCTTACCATGCACCATATGAAACACTGCACACAAAATATCTTCTTGAAAGAATCCAGTACAATAATGCTATGCAAGATACCAACTCTCCTACATATATACATTATTTCTTACAGGAATAGAATCAACTTCCATTATTCCAATCAATCTCCTAAATTGCTTTCAATAACTAAGTTATCCTCATGTCCTGTGGTCAAAATTTTGGCAGTCTTAGAAATAGCTGCAGTTTTTCATTAAAATTGATGTTCATCCTTTCTTACGTCTACCAAACAATTATGCAGATAGAGAAAACATTATAGTGAAATGACAGGAAAAATAAAAGCAAATATTTGTAAAACAAATACTCCCAAAAGCAAAAAGGAAACAATGTGAAAATATTGGATGCAAAATGGTCCTTTTCTTAACTAGTATGTGTGATGCCAGAAAATCAAATTGATAATATTGTAAAGACTAGCTAGGCATACTTCGTATTGTAAGTAACTAAATTTCAATTAGTTTTATAAAAGAATTAGGTTTAATAGGTTAAAAAAAAATCATTTTTGACTTGACTTTCTTTTTTTTTCTCCTTGTATTGCTACTCTACCGAATTTTTTTATGGCTCAGTTTAATCACTAATCAGTTCAACTATTTTAAGATTTTCAGCTGTTTGGATTGTTCCAGAGCAAATAGTTTTCTTTTTTAACTCAGCATAGTGATCCATAAATGAAGTAAGCTGGCCTTAGGGAATTCAACAATTTTGTTTACCATAGTATTTTACCCCACTGTATATCAAAAACTGCCCAACAGAACCGTTTACTCTGAATGGTAAAGTTTTTCCCAGCTGTAAATCTTAAGTCACTTTAAAATCACACTGTAAAACAAGCAGAGTATTTAACAAAACTACTTATTAGATTTAACAGGGCATGAAAGGAACTGTGGTAGTATTATATACTTTTTTAATTACAAGTCTATGGTCTTTAATATTCAATATAAAGATGGTTTAAACTCAAAGAAAATTATCTTACAGTTGATAGCAAAATGCAAAAGAAAGCATAAAACTATCACACATTTTGAACATTATTTTATGTCAATAATAACGACAGAACTTATTTTGAAGAGCTAAACTTTTTAGAGCTAAAATTTCTGAGCACAAAAAGTAAAATGAGGCAGAACAAAAAAAGATGCACTGAGAAACAAGTGATCATCTCATCAATGAAAAAGATCTGATCTGACTGCAATAAATAATAAAAGTATTGTTTTTAATTACCTTACATTTCAAAGCAAATATTTTTCAGTACAATACGGCTAAATAATAATGGAATCTTTTCAATTTAAATAACTATGTTAGTATTTGTAACAAAACAAAAAAAAATTCCAAAGTCTATTTTCTATTAACGAATTAGAATTTGTATTGAAAGCAACAATGAATTCCTGAAAAATAAAAATACAGCTTCCATTACATATTTCTACCTAAACTTACAGTTTCAATTACAGGTGTCCATCAATGCTCAAAAATGTTTATAACTACAGAACAGAGGCTGCTGGGAAGAACTGCTTTTTTTGATAAATTTGTATCTATAGGCATTACTGGTAGATACGGTAATTTCAAAATCTTGTTACCAGTGACCTATTGTCATTTTAGCAATATACAGAGCCTGCTACATAGCACCTCCTGCAATAGATTCCTGGAATCTTCTAAGATAACCAATAACTATCACGACAATATAACAGTTTGGTCACAGCACATTTAAGCACAATGAAATGTATGAATTTTTCCTCAGCAGGAAACAAGATGTGCAAGGAAGGGAAGGTATGAGAAGACGGCTGGAGCTTACAAAGCCACATTGTGCTGCAGGAAAAAATATGATTTATCCCTGAAGAAGGGTATAGGATTTGGCAACCTATTACTGTAGGTCTGTACAAAATGAAAGAAAGATGTTATGAGGACCAATGTGGGGGGATGTTCAATGTTTTTGATACAAAGGATAACATTTTTTTTCAGCTGAAAAATGCATTTTCCTCTTTGCTGACTTTTTAGAAGCCTGTAGTTGTCTGCTTCTCAGTACCATTCATCCAAGATAAAATTGGGATGTTTACGTAGATCCAACAAACTAGTGCAAAGAACACATTTTTGTACTGCCTTGACCATTTCACAAATTTGTAGCATTAGCTGACCTTTTTTCAGGGCGTATGTAAAATTAAGCCCTAAAGTCTTGCAAGTAGATAATCACTCGGTTCTCACTGTGCCCAGGACTCTTGCTAGCCAAGCAGTGACATTATCTAGTTATTTATTACCTATTCCTTATCTCCTGTACACACACACACATGCACACAAAATGGTTTCTTATAGCTGCCTAAACTTGCATGACAGTTGAGATTATGATGATTATTATCTAGATTAATGATAACCTACAGACTATCATTATCAGCATCAACTGAGAAAGGCAGGTACCTTCCAATAAACAATATTATTATATTCCTTCTTCAAATTCCAAGTTCAAAAGAATATGCAATCATACAAATAAATTCATATCAAGTACCAGAAAAACCTTGATAAACTGAAATTAGAATTCAAGTATTAATTTGAAAGTATCTCCTGTGTATCTTAAACCTGACCCACTCAGCAATATGCTATGCCTTCCCTTCATACAATCTTTCAAGCATGTATTGTCAATTCTTGGAGTAGTATTTTGCATTCTAGATATGCAAACAACGTCATGCTATTAGGCTGAAAAGTAGTGCTGGAATTTAAAATAATTTTAACACACAAAAAAGTGTTTTGAAAAAAAAACATACTATAATTCAAAAAGAAAAAGAGAGAGAACTGCAGTGTACGTAGCCGCTGAAGGGAATAATCAGCAGTATGGCAATTCTCCCGGAAAATGATCTGAGAAGCAGGGCAGATCATAACTGATCAACAACTGTGTAGTACAATACATAAACAGAAGTGTCATAAGTAATAAAAACAGTTACTGTGCTCTAGTGGGTGCTGGTAAAAGCTTTGGTGTACTGTGCTCAGTTTCAGAAGGATGCTGTCTCCATGTCACTGCTACTAAAATGTGGGGCAGCATATTCAGTATTCATTTTCTAGGCTTATCTATATTACTTTTTTTCTCATCTCACCCTCATTGAACCCTTGAAGAAGAGAGGCCCTTCTTTCTTTAGTTTCTTTTTATTTCTACAGCTTAGGAATCTTTAAATCCGAGCTGCAATACACAGCTTGACTGCTGACAGCTGTCCTTCAAATGCTATGCTTTCCTGATCTCTAAAACTAGTCTTCTTGACTGATGTATCTCTTTTCCATGCTTCCACAAGCTCCATTTTTCCACCTAGATTCAGTTCAGAGAGATTCGATAAATATACACTTAGTTCCGAAAACCTCCCTCATAAATTTTCTTTTGCCGCTCCTCCACTTTGCGTGAAATACATGTTTCTGCGGAGTTTTTGCACCTCCAATTCTGACCAAATAAGGATCTTGCTAATTTAATATTCAAGTCTTGAACTACATCAGTGCAACTACATTCACAAGTGAGTTTTTTTTTTAATTTTTCAAGGTTTGTCTTGCATCTGCCACTGGAATGGGACACCGTGTTGATTCCATCTGTTAATGCCCTTGTGTAGAATCACTTCACTGAACGAACAGTTTCGGTTGACTCTCTGTTGGCTTAAACATATATCTCTATATAAAATTAGAAGTATGTATTAACCTCTTTATAAAAATACACCACTGTCAATGGGTAAAGGAAGAGCAAAAATCAGCCCCCAAACACTTGCTAAAATACATGCTATTGAAATAAAAATAGATGTTTAGGCAAATACCCCAAAATATTGATACACTGTAATTTGGAAAATATGAAGAGTTTTTCTGCTGTCTTCTGACATTTTTCCCTTTACAGTCGGCTTTGTTTTATGAGTGTCTTCTAGGAGTACCCTTTTTGCACCTGTTAAGTGACTTTACACAGCAGAGGAAAAAAGGCAAGAAGAGGTATTATCTGAAATGATACAGAAACCTCAACCTTGGTCTCGTGAGATTCAGTGATCTGAAGCATATGGTTAAGAAGAAGAAGAAAAGCCAAAAATAGAATCAGAATATCGTACTTCCTTTAGCAGACAGATCCAGATGGTAGAGTATGTAATTCACCACAAACAAAAAAGCGCTAAGTTCTCTCATTCAGAAGGTAACTGGGTTGTCTAAATTTCTTTGAAATGATAATGTCTTTGACATGGACAAATCACTTAATACCAACATAGATTTTTTTTTTTTCTATATGCTCTGATAGATGACAGAAAGATTCAAATCTATGGTCAATATAGTGAATTAAATACAACAAAGTATATTTGCCACATTACTGCCTTATACTATATGACTTTATACAATCCGGTCAAAGAACAAGACGTTCTGATAATGATATGGACTTGTACTGTGGGAAAAATTTTAGAAGAATTCACATGTATCAATATTAGGAAATCACTGACATCTACAACAATCTGCACTCAAAAGTTAGCTATTGGCTTGTTATTAAAGACTCATTCACACCAAAAGAAAGCCTGAGAACTGTAACTGCAAGGCATAACAAGAAATTCTCTATAACACTGCTTAGAACAAGCAATATGCAGATGTTTTTTGGAAATAGCAAGTTAATGTTTCACAGGTAATACATAATATTTTTAACTAATGTTTACAATGCAATTCTAGTCTGAAAAGTAAGTGTGTAAAAATAACACATCATAACTGAGAAGCATACGCTTTTACTAGGTTTTCTCTAATTAGCCTGGAAAAACAACACAGTAGAGAGAAAGTGAGCTCAATTTTATTCCCTTCTCTGACTTTATAGGGATTGTTAAATCTAATTAGTTACTTGTGCAAAGCCAAAAAAAAAAAAGAAAAAAAAAAAAAAGAAGACAAAGAAGACACAAAATATCTGAAGGTAGAAGGTATTAGGATTTCATGTACAATATATTTTATGAGTGGAAATGTCTTCAGAAAAGAATAGGTAAGGATTATTGAGTTGCTGCTCAAATATATTTCTTCAAGGTCTAATTAAAAAAAAATGCATTGTGGTCAAAGTACTGTGCCTACAGAAGAGTGAAAAACAAAACCTTTTTTCTTCCATACAGGCTCTGATTTTTTATTTTCATTCATTTTAAGTAATTTCATTTTCATTTTTTGGAACAGCTCACACATTTACTCTTACATTGTGCTTCTTATATTGTGTTGACATAGAACAAAAAAGTTACTTTTTGTTTAATCTTTGTCCTTGAAAAACATACATTTGTTTTAAATTTTAACAACAATCAGAGATTTAGCAATGCAAGGACATTTCAGTGAAAAATATTAAACCTGTGCCAATTTGCAAACAAGTCAAAATTCCTCTCTAACAAGTACCTCAACAAATATAATCAGCTACATATGGCATATCAACATATTCAAAGGCATGCAGTAAGGGTTCTTCTGATAGTTAATAGTAAAAAAAGCAAGCTAAATGATTGACCATTCTTAAACATTTCCAGAACTCTAAATTAGTATTTAGGATATATGTAGAGTCCAATTCCTTTTGCAGATCAAGTTGCTATTTAAAAACATAAAAATAAACTTTCATATAAGAAAAAAAGCAAAATTATCTGGGAGGAAATATTCCAAAAGCAGGTACATCAAAACAGCTATACATGTGTATATATGTCTATATGTATTTTGAGTATATTGTTATTTAACCACTACTAGCACTTGTGTGGTTGAGAAAGAAATAATTTGATAATCAAGTAATTTTTCACACAAAATTTTTACTATAGCACACTATTAACTCACATTACAACATGTAGAAAACTTATAAAAATACCATATGCACAATTGTTCATATATAGCAATACAGACGGCCTAAAATCCACATTATATTTTAAGCCCTAATTTGCTTCTAATTTGTTAATTGAAATACTTCTGAAAATATATATCATGTTTTATATGTTATGAAATACAATTTAAGGCCACCTGAAACTACTTATAAAGAATTATTTATGATTCTTGGAACAATTACCATTTTTATAAGCACACAATAGGAACGTTCTCAATCTCGGGTACATGTCCTTATCTAAAACATACCAATATAAACCAACAATGTAAAATATTTGATTTTACATTTTAAAATAAGAAATTATTCTTCCAAAAATTAATTTGCATGATTATACAACACTGGCATATTGACATGCCAAGTATGATTACACATCCAAAAGTCATAGCAAATCTTCAATTTTTCATTCAACATCTTAATTATTGAGGTATTATATTGAGTATTCCAATTATAAAATGTATGACTAAGAATTTCTGTTTATGGGAAGTAAATCTAGGTGATCTAATTCTATATTCTGTATTATGAATCTCTAAGTAAATATTTGAGTACACCTATTCTACATTTAGAATAGCTTAGAATGCATCTTGCATAACGAATTCTTTAAGTTCACACGTAAAAATTAGAATGAACCAAAGCTTTTAACAACTTTTTGTCTTGTATGGAAAAAGGTCGACTTCTGTAAACACACAAGTTTTTAAGAAGGGGAAAAAAAGGCAGAACCACCGCAGAAACAGTCAACTGAATGACTTTATGAGCAAATAATATACTCAATGCAATTTTTCAAAAGGTAACCTATTAAAAAAGTGTTTTAAGAAAATGAGCTAGGTTTTAAATTCTGACCCCTGTTATTTTGTTTTCTTCTCTTTCTTGGATAGAGCTACTTCAAAACCGATAAATTGCACTTCTCAAAACACAAAAAAGTGAAACAGAAGAGATAATGCATAATACTATCTATCCTCTGTACTCCAAAACCATTGAAATCAATTATGACCTCTCAATAGATTTTAATTTGTATATACCTTTCACATGTGTTTATGCTTTTAATGTTTTCCCTATTACTATTCCATTTTCATCAAAAACTATTTTTGATTTTGCCAGTTGTATAGTTCACTTCATAATTAATTTGTGTTTATGTATATTCTCAATACATCTATATAATCAATTCTGCATCTAACATTTATATACATTTATTAACATTATGAGATACTCTTCATCTCCCTCCCTCCTCTGCTTTGGTCTCTGAATTCAATTCCTAGCAGCTCCCAGTGCTGGCCTTCTCTTCTGCTTTCCTATTTCATCTCATAGGCATATTCCAAGACATACTGTGTAGCTACAATGTGTCTATTAAATAACTATACTCATTAAAGGCCTGTTACCATCCTTCACCTCTGCTTTCTTACTAAATGATTCTTCTTCTGAAATTAAATCCCATTCTTCAGCAATTTGATTCTTTCATTCACATTTTCTATTTTATCCTCCTGCTGCTCATGGTTTTCCAGAACCAATAACATCTAATTATTCTAATAGCAAAGACACTGTGTGTCTGTATCCAGACTGAGCTCAGTAATGGACTTGCAGGCACTTGGCAACACTCACACAGTCAGTGCACTCCACATGTAAAGATCCACTAATGCCAACTTTTGCACCTGGCTAGTCATTTATTGTGCTGTGGAATCTTTGTGCCTAGAGGGAAATCTCATTGGAATCTAAGTCCTTTCTGAATCTGATATAGATAGTTTAGTGTCTGGGAAGCATCCTAAGTTTTCAAACCAGAACAGTTGTTTGCTAAAAAAAAGGATCATAAAGAAATAAAAGACCATAAGTAAGAAAATATGGAATCAAGTTAATGTTAACTGCTTGCAATCATACTTTGTAGTGACTTCTGTCCCTTAGAGAACAGAAATACTTCACTAAGAACTAGCAGGTGGTAAAAGAAAAAAATAATCCATATACCTATTCTAAAAATTCAAGCTGATGGACACGAGCCTTGTTAGCTGAACATAATTGAAGGGTGCTATGCAGAAAATTATTTATGTCCTCAATCTCAAACTTCTATCCATAGACAGCATCATTTGCTAAACAATATCATCCTTTGAAATACATGTTTGTCTTCCTATAAAGTTAGAATAATTATTACTTAACATAGCCAACTGTCAACTAAATATGCTTAGAGAAATTTCAATTTTATTAATAAATCAATATCAACAGCGGATAATCTAAAATGTATGTAGATTTTGTACGTTTGGTAAGTAACTTATAAAATGCCTTTCATTTTAAAGTGAAATGTGCATGAAGAAAAAGATGTTTTCAAAAGTAATAAAACTATAATGAATATTCAATTGAAAAAAAACAAACCTTCTAACTTTGCTTGTATGTCAGACAGCAGTAAGTGAAAAATATCTCTTTGATGTTGCTCTGAAAGTTTGGATAATGGCCTGGAAGTCCATAGGATAGGCACTGAACAGGAGTTGTAGGAAAACCTATAACTTTGGGTATGTGCATCATATCTGTTGTTTGGAAAGAGTGAGATCCAGGAAGTGACCATGTACTGAGTCTTTCCATATGTAAGCTACTTTCCCCCCACCTCAACCCCCCAAAANAAAAAAAAAAAAAAAAAAAAAAAAAAAAAAGCCAACTAAAATGAGATTTAGCTTCAAATTTCCAGGAAAATTGATACATACAGGGATGAGGGAACTCTACAATTCTGAGCCCAACCTAATTAACGAATAAAACCACACAAAATTAAATCTTTTGTTTAAGTGAGACCATGGTCAATTAACATACAAAAACAACATGATAAAAGCCTTTTTAAATTGTTATCTTTTTGTTTTCTCCTTGCAGCTGCAACCTCAGTCTTATGTCTTCGTCTTATGTCTACACTAACACTTATGTTTTGTGCAGCTGTTCAAAAGATAAGATTCAAGCAGAAAAGACTAAATTGCATATTTTTGCATATTATTTAGATATTTTCAGAAGTGTAATATATAAAAAAATAGACCAGTATTTTAAAATCCATTTTGGCTAATCATTTAGGTCCTGTTTTGAAGATAATTTACTTTCAAGAAGTCATATTACCCACCACCCTTGAGAAAAAGAATATGAATTATTATTGTTATTAATAAGCTAATGTTCTGGTACGTAAATTTTGAAAACTATGCAAAAAATGGCTGAAAACAAGTTGAAGATGAAGTTTCAGTGACACAAACTCCAGAGGCAGTATGGATCCAATAAGAGAATGGACTGTAGTTGAGAGCAAGTTGTCTCTGATCTTGGAGAATGTTTTTGGACACCTAACAGCTTTTTTATTACTGAAGCTGATTAAAATGAAAAGCCTTACTACTAAAATGTTCTTTTTGATGAGTTTTTCTGCCATGAACTATAGACCTTGCAGTCCAGTGGGACCCAAATCCTTTGATCCAGTGCAGTCACATAAATTCAAAGTCGTAAAACAACATTGAATTTGATTTTATTAGTGTGGCTGATGTTGCCAGAATTGTAACGCAACCTTGTTTTTCCTTCTTTTCTTCCTTTTCTTTGGGGGAGGGGGTGGAGAGGGAAGGAGACTTTATTGTCGACATTGCTTCATAGTACAAAGAACTAATTTCTTTGGCAATAGGTGCTAAGATTAAGCCATTATAACAAAGCCCTGTAATTACATAGGAAAGTAATGGTACAGATCACCTTCTGCTAAGTTAAATGAGTGGTTTACTTGAAGCAATAGTAAAGTGAAGCAAAAAGTGGAGGTAGTATATAACATGGAAAGCAGTAGTTAAACATAAAGTTATAGATCCATCAAAGGAAGTTATAACAAGTATGAATACTATAACAACAATGAATACTATTTTGTGAAAGAAATACAGCCACAGTGTGTCATGATTTTATGAGAAAGTACTAAGAGTTTTAAAATGAAATATATCTACACTTTCAGAAATTGAAGCCTTCAATCATTAAGAACATAACTTTGTTACAATCTAAGAATATCCTACGCTGAGAAGATCATCCTCTTCATCAGCCTACAGCGTTGAAATGTTCTGAAGACAACTAAAATATCTGCTATTTTGTGGCTTAGCAAGCCATTCACTTCCTTGCTATGTGATAAAAATGAGGTAAATAGATGATGTAGATTTTTCAAACAAGCCAAAACTATACTTTAGTAACTGACCTAAGGGCAAACACAGAGGGAAGAAGAAAAGAAAAAAAAAAAAAAAAAAAACACACACATTTTCCAATACCCATCACCTCTGGTAAATTATTATTGATTTCACACTTTCAGTTTTACTTGATGCAACCCAGCAGCCTATCGGACTAAATCTCTGATGCATGCAGTTACTGCATTGCTCATGTGTTATATAGAAAGACATTTAGGGAACGTATCAAAACAAATAGATTGCTTTGGTGAAACAGTCCACCTTTCAACATCTAATCTATAATATTACAAAATATATTACCTCATTTTTAAATAGTAAAGATTACTCTGCTTCACCTTCAGCATATTGAGGCATAGTTATTATAGCAGCATTCATTATATTCGCAGTATTCATCATATACACACTCATACATACAAAAAAACTTCTCATTTTCTTCGCTGCTTCATTATAACTAATATTTTTTACAGTGAAAATATAATAAACTGTCCTAATGTTTAAGGAAAACACAAACTGAAGATATCTCTCTCAAGGCAAAATATGAGTTCCTACAAACCCAAGGTAAGGTATCTTTCAGGATTCCTGTCTTGGTTTAACATTGGAAGCTTCAAATTCTGCAATTACTAGTATAAATTTCAGTAATAAAAATAGATTGCAGTCTTTAAATGTTCACCAATCATGTAACATTGAAGAGAAAAACCTTGTTTATAATTGTTCTTCTTTTAAACAGTGCCAAGATGCTTATGCTAAAGTTCCGTAGCAGGTTAAAAAAAAAAAGAACACGTACTTCAGAAATAATTTATGAACTCTGCAGACTGGATAACTTCAATTATAGAAATGACTGTAATTCTAAGAGACACATGCTTTAAACAAACATTCACATGATAATTATGCACCAAGGAACTTGAAGAAAATACTACACACACAAAAATCTGCTAAAAAAAATGTTACTAGAAAACAATGTCGGTCAGTTATGCAAAAGACAAGACTACATGTGCAGTTTGCAGAGCTACCTTAGTTTTCTTTCTCTCCATCACTGTTTGCATGTAGCCCAGCTACTCAGAAATTCTTTTGCTTCCACAGAAGGAATATCTTATTCAATAAACATCATGGGAGTTATTCTAGAAATGATACAAACTGTATTGTAATAAAGAGGTAGGTCTTTAAGACTTGCTTTATATGTGCTTAAGTTGAAAAGTATATAATGATCTAAGCATGAAACTTGAGAAAGAGACAGAATAATTCTATAGTTAGAGCACCATAATACTGATCAAAAAGAGCAGATTCTATCCTTGCCCAAATCGCAAAGCTCCTGTATGATTTAACACAAGTCTTTTTAATCAAATTGTTTCTCATATGGTAACCTATGGTAATTTTCTAAGTGCCTATTTTGGGATCTAAGTTATAGTTAAAAGTAAAACGAAGTTGTAATATGAACATACAAAGTGCTGCAGAAGCCAAACATAATTACCAAGTATCTCGGACATCGTAATTAAGTGCCTGCTTTAATTTTTTTACAGGTCTCGATGCATAAAACTGGAATAATACATGCCTATCTAAATGCACAGTATATATCCAGTTTATACAGATGAAACGTCCTAACAAATAAAAATGAGTGCCATTGGAAAATCCATGAAGAAACTGTCTATCTTCAGATCATATTTTGATTAATAAGGGAGGGTGTTGATCTCTGACCAACAGGAAGAAAACTAAATATTCAGTAGACTTCATTCACACTAGGATACATGAGCTAGTGAAAATTACTCGCTTGTAAGTAGAACCTGTATCATGATGCCAGGTCCTACTCTCTGCAATCCATTTGCTACTCTCAGTTTTCTGCCCCAACTTGCCAACTACCTCTTTCTTCCTCCATCTTACCTGTCCTTAGTTTCATTATATTTATCCACCAATTTCTGCCTAGCTTTTTAGCCCTCACATCTCAAATCATCATTCCAGCCTTTCTTTGCTCCGCTGAAAATGAAACTTGCAGTGGCTTGTTCTTGCACAGTGCCACATCATCAAAAAAGGGGTCGGAGACAGGCTCCCTGCTTTCAATTTCAAAGGAGCCTTGACAAGGAGATGCTACTCTAACCGAGAGTAAGCAATAGCACCCATTAATCAGAGGAATTTCTTTTTGCTCCAGTATTATACTGTAAGAGCCTGTTTGGTGGCTTTGTGGGAATGGCATAAGGAAAATCTGATCACTACCATATAGGAAACATATGAATGACAAGCACCCACTATATTATGTTTATGAAAAATATGAAGTCTATGGCATGAAGGAAAAGAGGCAGAAGAGTTTTGCTTAATGTAAGTATCAAAAGATAGATTTCATAAAGAATTTGACTCTAAATTATGACATGAATATAGACCTTATAATCTGCATGTTGTTAAATAATAAATAGGCACTGATTGAAGCTTTTAATACTGGAACTGATATCTTAAAAGCATCTCAGAGGCCTTCAGTCCCCTCTTTTTCATAGTTTTTAATGGTTTCCATGATCTTTATATTTTTAGTCATGAACTACAGGCCAGTTTCACACTAATCATGGAATTCCTCAGGGAGGAATTCCTGTGCTTCCACTGAGAACAGGTCCCATAAAGCCACTGAGTGCATCCACAGTGGTGGTGTAGGTGAAACCACACGTTCAGCAGCTCAGCACAAAAGACGGAAACATTTCAAGCTAGGCAAGAACAATAATTAAGCACAAGCTGGGAAACCTTCATCAGTCACAACACATGGAAATGCTGAAAACCCTAAAGAGCTCATTAGGAAAGACTGACTAATAAACCCTTGCTGACCTTGTCTGCTCCTTTGGGCTGCAACTCTGCTTCAGCAGAGACATACATGATACAGGTTTTCTTCTGTTCACACAAAGCAGACAGACAGATCACATATGCATTTAACCTTGTAAGGATTGAAAACAACATTGTAAAGTTTTACTATCAGAAGACAGTGTATTATCCATTCAAGGTATTTTCTTAAGCACTCAGACACATCAGAACTTTCAACACTTTGTTATTGGCCTCCATAGTTTGATAGTAGATTTTAAAACATAGTGACTTCTGACAAATTGTGAAATCCTTATCCTATCGAATATTTCACATACACACACACAAAAAAAAGGAAAAAAAAAGAAAAAAAGAAACAAGCAAAATAAAGAAACAAGAAATCCCTTTTATTTTTTCCCCAGAAAGGAAGAATAATTAAAAATAATTAAAAAATTGCAAGCACGTTGACTTTAAGGGAAAATGTATGAGAGGAGGAATGAACTACGAAGCATGTCAGACAAGATCAGACTTGTACAAAGAATGAAGAGGTCAACACATGGTAAAACCTTATTTCTTCATTCAGTAATCAACAAAATGTTTTCATGGCACATTCTGAATTTGGTTTTGAAGTTTTCAGAGAAGTGTGACCGATCTTATGGCTTTCCATTGCATATTCCTGCCTCTCACAGAGTTCTGAAACCTTTCTCTGGGAAAATTTCAGGCATTGGTCTTTCATCCCCATTTGTGATGTGAAATTCAAAATTAAGCTAGCTTTTCTGTGGCAAGGAAACTATTTTTTCTCAGTTTTTCCGCTCTTGATTCTTTTAAGCAAAGCTGACTAAGGAGACCAGAAGGGTCTCTGAAAACCACAACACGTTTTCCTTTAACTAAGGGCAGCCTGTTCTTTCATAACAGCATAGGCAGTCACACCACATTCTTACACAGAATTTCTCTGCTTTCAGTAATACACTTGTAACTAGACACAAGTAGAGGCATTTCCGTCTAAAAGTTCGGTATTAGAGAAAAAGATACATGAGTTTTAGAGGAGCTTAACACTTGCATTGCATCTTCCCAAAATAGTATTAAGCTTCTCTGTAACTGAGGGAATGGGATTTTTGGCACCTTTGAGCTAGAGGAGGAAAGAATAAAATAGAGACAAAACTTAAAATAAACAAACAAACATACAGGTAAGTTGAAAGTGTTATTGTGCATTAGTACTTTGAAAGTACTATTTTTAGCTGCAGTTAGAATGTCATCTTTATATCACTTCCTTTCAGGAGTCACTAGTCTACTTACACTATTTTGATTTTAATGTTATGTTGTTGCCATTTACTTGGTTGGGTATTAAATACTGTAGGCTTGCTTATGTAGGGAAGAAATGCTATTAAGATGATGCCTTCCACTATTTATTTATTGAGAAACCTTTTTTTCCCTCAATAAATGGAAATTTTACTTCCACAAGGTGCAATGTAATTTCTGACCTAAAAGCAAGAGCTCCACAAATGCTTGTAACAGGGTGTTATCAGTATTTTTATAGTTCAGAAGAAAAATAAATTTTATGCGTTCAAAGAGAAGCTGTGGCATGGTTTAGGAATGCTTTCTGAAAGAATACTTAGCTGACACCTAGTGGAATGAGTAGGAAATACTTTCCAATATTAGAGAACAGAAATGGTTTATTAACATCTTTTCAAATACCATTAAATTTACATAAAACACCAGGCAAAACATTCAGGAAATACTCTGAACACTTCAAATGAGCTTAATTTAAATGAAAATCAGTAAAAACTAAATATTTCTATATTTTTCCCTAGTTATCCTTTGTGTTATTTTGTCATATGAAGTTTAAGGGAAATGAACTTGGCAGTAAAAAAAAATAATTAAAAAAAAAAAAAAAAAACTCTTAAAGAATCTTAAAGAAGTCCACTAGCATTTTCCTTCACACAGTCAAGTCAAAAATGTAACTTCCAAGAGAGCAGGAAAAGAACCTAGACAATAAGATTAAGTTACATATATAGGACAGAAGGGTTGCAACTTTTTTTCCTCATCTTAAGAGTTCACTTTCTATTGCTAGAATGAATAGATCTCTCATTTATAAGCTATTCCATCATGGTAGCACAACTGTTTCACACTGGTTCAACATTGTTGAAACAGCACCATTTCAGGGAGTCTTAAAATAGCAGTTGAGGGAAAACAAAACGTGAGACTAATACTCTTTTAATGAAACACAGAATTAGGAATAACAGGTTAGGAAAAACGGGAAAATATCACTATTACGTGAAAGGTAAAAGAAGCTGAGAAAATAATCCAAGGATTAAGTTATGGCAAACTTCATGTTTACATGAGGTACCTGGCTCCCTTGCCTCCACTGTTTCCCAGGGTGCCGGAGAAATGCATTCAGTGACTATCATTACCCACCCAGCTTCCCTCTCACTGAGCCTATGTATTCCCCACAATTCTCCTGCAAAGTGAATGACTCCCACCTCCCTTTGCCACCAGGTGTTATTTTGTGGTAAAATTCTTTGCAATAATTAATATTATTTTTATTTGTTATAAATTATTATTATCATACGTTTAGATAGTACTAGCTTGCCTTTCCCTGTGCCGATTCAAATTCATGCTTAATTGTGAAAAGAAGAATGATGACCTTATTTTTGCATATAAGTAACACAACCTTCCTGTTCAACAAACTCACTTTGTGTTATGCTCCTGTGATCACAGCACTTACTCGTAACTTTTCACTTTGCCTAGTAGAAACAATTATGCTAGGGGAAAGCCAGTTCTAATATTACACTTCCACTTTTTTGGATTTTGACTGTTAGACAACCAGTCAAGTTTATCCTCAACACAAACAAACATCAATAAAGAGCAAAATACAAAATTCCGGAGACTTTCACAAATACATATATAATATTTATTTTTGTGTGTAAAACTACTTTTAATCCTACACAGTGTTTCTATTCTATTCAATCCTACACAGTGATGAGGTAAATATCAATGCTTTAATAGAATAATCAAATGTAAACATGCTAAACTTGAGTTAGAGGGAAAAAAATTGTCCTCTGTGCTGCACAAATAAAGTAGTAATGCAAACTATTAATTTTAAATTAAACTTATTAAACTAAGTCAGTCAACTGAAAACACTTTTACAATGAGCCAATCTCACCCTTAACATTAGACAGAAAGCAAACGATGCAATATTTAAACCTGAAGATTGCACAAAAGTCAGGGAAAGAAAAGGAAGCTTTATAAAAATATACCTTCAATGTTTCAATTTCTTCTTTGTGTTCCCTCTTTAAATGCAAAATGGCAGCTTGGTACTCTGTAAAAGTAAAAAAAGTACTTTCCATTAGCATCAGAAAACAACGTGATGGTTTCCAGCCTAAAACATCTCATGCTATATTACCAAATCCAGAATGCAGACATCAGCTCTCAAATAAAAGACCTGTTACAGAGATGACAGGAAAAGAAAACACAAACATAGTAGTTAGCATTTATTTTCTCAAACCACATGACCAGGCTTTCGAACATTTTACTGACACCAGAGCAAAGAGGTCTTCCATGCTGAGGTGGGGAAAACGTGGATAAGGCACCTCACAGCGAAAAAGCAGACAGGAAATGAAAGGTTTAGCTTTGCAGACAAAAATAGAGTTGACAGTATACTATGGCATAGGCATGCATATATATACACACACATTCTAAAGAAAAACATATATTAAATGGTTAAAAAAAAATTAAATATACACTATACATAGGCAAACTGGATAAAAGGGCAACCACAAACAGAAATAAAGATCTCACAAAGTGCCCAGCAGCAACAGATTTGAATACTTCTTTCTCTTAGTTTTAACAGATGAAGATTGACCACAGGCTCTAAATTTTAATGAGGAATGGTACTGCAAGGTTCAAAGGTGAAACTCAAAGCCAGAGAAGTTTAAATTAGCAATAAAGCAAAGGGAATGGTGAACACTGATTAAACTGGTTTAGCAACAGGTATCAGGTTGAAGTGTAGATCTACCAAATGGACTTCTAGAAGCTGGGCCACATGCTAAAGTTTCCCTCAACCCATACTTAGGTTACATTTGACTAGGAAGAAAAAGAAGATCTTTCATTAAGGGTTGTGCAAAGATTCACAGAGCCAGTCTCCTGTGATACACTGGCCCAGAAGCTAGAGCACTCATAAACAAGCAACTAGGGTTTGCTCTCAGACTGTTAAAGCCCTACTTCTATCTGCCTCCAATTCAAACTTCACCCAGTGGAATATTTCCAGTTTCCTGCCCTGACTTCTGCTTTCTCAGCTAAAAAAAAAAAAAGAATCAGAGCTAATTCAAGCAAGGACTGTAAATAGTCCAAGAAGTTGGACTATTTACAAGAAATTTTACTGACGGCATGCTGTAACACCAAGAGGTTTGTATGGTGCCTGAAAAAGCAGAACCAGTAAAGCAGCATAAAGATATTTTACTGCTTAGGTATAGCAAAGCTTTGCTTTCCTTTTCTTTCTCCTGTGACTATCCTAAAGAACAACAAAGAAAAGATAACCAGATTATCACACTGAAATGAGTGTGACAGGTCATTTTTAACGCAAAGGTATCTCCTCCAAATGTTTTGAGAGTCATGCGAAATCATACCTCAACCAGCTGAAATGAATAATTGATATAAAATATGCAAGGGGAAGTAATTGATATTTTAGAAGGTGAAAACCAAAAAAAACTAGGTGATTCCAAGTAATATCTACCTAAATGTTCTCTTCCTGTACAGCATGCTTCAGATTCAGAAACTGCTCCCAACACAAGCATTTAGTCTGGGCAACAAGCATATACACCTACAGGTCTGTCTTAACAGAAGATCTATTTTCTCTCAGGTTACTTGATGCTTAACGTTCTTTGGGATTTGGGCAGAAGAGTCACAGTTCACCTATTCTGACAGCAGCCGGCACCAAAAGCAGCCCTCTTCAACACACCTACTCTTTCTCAGCCCTCTACTGCCTCTTCTCCTATGTGGGCATAAGTATTAGGGCAGCCACAAATTGATGGCAGAACTCCATAAAGGATTGAAGTTAACCCAGTGTAAAAACAGTTCAAAAGAATCTTGAAAGAACTAAGAATATTTCATTTTTCATTATAAACATATTTTGTAAGATACCACCATTTTAAATTATTCTTCATAGTGTCAGGCTTCCCCAAAGGCACGTGTTTTTCATCACTCCTTCTAGCTGGAAGCTCCAAAATAACTTCTAGACAGTGTTAGGTTTAATCTTACAAAATTTCTGAGTACAAGTTTTCTTTTATGATTTGCTTATGGCAAATAAAAATATGGTTAGAAAGTACTAAGTGGTAAGAATTAATAAACCGAATACATTACTTAATGGAACGGCTAGTGGAGAGAGTCAGGAGTATCATACAGGGACATATCCTGTAGTACATTTAATACAGTCTGCCATGCAATATACTGCACCGTAAATTTCTTATGAATTTTCTTATGTTACTTTTTATTTGCTACTCCTAGTACTTCTTCCTCATTTTCAGAAGACACCATTCAAGGAAAAATATAATAACTGATAGAATAATTTGCATGTTTGGGTATACTGTTTACTAATGCAATTTGATCTTTCAATCAATACAAGTACAATCAATTACATATGACTTGCTAAAGCAAACTGTCATAAAATTAGGTACCTCTTTTAACATACTGTGATAAGAACAAACGTACATCTGCCTTATATAAATACAAATAATTGTTACATTTGCTGGTCATTAGGAATGCAGGAATGCATTAGGAATGCATTTTTTAAAAAATCAGTTTTGAGAAAAAAATATTCATTTTAAAATAACATGAATATTAGCAAAGAATACAGGAAGCTGAATGAAAACTAAAGATATACAATAATGTTAATTTAGTTACAAAAACATGTTAGTGTCAGACTTGAATGGTGCTGCTGAAAAAAAATGAGTTATTAGCTGTAAAATCCTTACTGTGAAATCTAAATTTCCATTCACTCCCATATTTTGGTACAGCTAAAAACAGGTAAAGCATACCTGCTAATCATACAGATTTTACCAGATAGACCAAAACTATATTTTGACCTCATTATCATGAGAGTGACAATGATGAGAAAGTGATCCCTCATACCCCGCGACTGCTTTTCTGTACATTCACTCTTTGAATTCATACTTTTTACATCTAGGACTTGCCATACATATTTTGCATCGAATACAGACCAAAAATTACATAGTGAAGATCCTCTCTTTACATAGCAGCAGGACACGAGACATTACTGCTAGACCATATTACTCAGCTCATCAACAGAACGTGCAGGAAAATTATTTGTAAAAGCTCCAATATAAGTTGCTTTTGTTAACGTAAAAATTGTCTGAATAGTTTTCTATTTCTAAAGAAATGCTAGTACATCTGTAATGAACATGAGTGGACTCTCATTATGAAATTTTACAGGGAATGTGAGGGGACTTCAAAAGCCTTTGAATTTATTTCTTCAAATATAATGTCCACCTACACGGAGTTGCATAGTAGACTTTGCTCTTCAGTGGTATAATGCATCAAATGGTCATGCTGGTTATAACATTTCTTTCTGTCTTACAAAATAATCACACTGAAAATTCTCCAACAATATCTAGCATTCCTAAAGCAAACAGGATCAAAACTAGGATTAAAAAAAAACCCAAAAATTTATAATCCTAATCCTCAGAAAGTTCATAGTTAACAGATTGCTATATTGTAATTATTTGAAAAATTTAACAGCAGGAGACTGCTTAATGAATAAACAAGATAATAATGGCCATCAACACATAGTATAATGACAGTTTCTCAGGCCATGCAAGAAGTCAGAGACAAACCTGGCAGAAGATACTGAAGCAATACATCTTACTAAAAGAAGGAAAGAAAGCTTCTTGAAGAACACCTTTTTCCTCAGAGAAAGTGCTGTAGCCACTAGGAAGCTGCAGTTCCCCAGGGAACTATTTGCCTTCTGCACTGTCTTTAGGAAACTTCCATTCAATGTCTATTTTTGTACAGTAGGCAAACAGAAATTTTAGAGTACTTTATGTACCATATAGATTACCCAAACTTAATATCCAAAAATCAGTGTATTCAGCAAAAGCATATGTGGTACTTCCTGACACAAGGATCAAACTAGTTGATTTTCACATACAATAAGGCAAAATACCCTGCTATCTCAGTAGGGCTCTCCAGAAATTATCTCCTTCCCTCAATCCCATGTACATGCTCTCATTCACTCTGAAGCATGCCTTATTTACTTATCTCAGTTACTACTGCACACAGTTGCTAAAGTGATAAGTTACTGCAGAAAAAGAATAATTTATCAGAAAATGGTCTTTTGCCACAAAATGAGCTCCAACTCAGTTTTCATCAGTTATCATACATGTAGTAATACTGTCCGAGGGAGTAAGATTTTCTAAAAAAGAGTTTCAAGTCATGACAGTTTGTACAAAAAATTCCTTAAGATTCATTGGAAATCCAACAGACAGCCTGGGCTCTGTGTGCCCTGCTGTCAGGGGGATACTTATGGGAACAAAAAAACACAGGAAGATAAATGACACAATACAGTAGGGGCTGCATCTGAAAAACTTCCATAAATCAGGTTAATATTGTTCTTTCTCACAATTAAATCTCCTTTTATTTTCAAAAAGCTTCCCTTCCCTAAATATGCACTATGTACTTAACTCAGTAGAAGTTTGCCGCTATTGTATTTTTCAGGACTTCAAGTCACCTCACCTTCTCTTTTGGCTAAAATTTACATGAGATATGTCTCAAAATCGAAGAGGTCCACTACCTCAGAATGAGTTTTTCCAGCACCTGAGAAAGTTTTAGAATAAAATAAGAACTACCAGATTATTGCAATTCCATTTATTAGGCAGATCAGTTTATCTGATGATTATTACCTGAATTTTTTCTCAAATACAAAGGAAATGAAAAAGAAGAAAAATACTTTGGCTACTCTGTATCGTGATGTTCTTCCAAGCATTCTTCAAATTTTAACTTTACAAAATCTGGCGCTCAGCATGGTGGAAAGGATCTGAAAGTCAGAGAAATCAATCTAATTTCCACTCATTTTAGTCAGGTGGCTGCAACTGAGACTGAAGTCACAAAGGCAGAATGCTGAAAACAGGACCTCATCTATTTTACAGGTGCAAAAGTCTCTATTAAGCGTTTAGCTCTGAATGCTGAGAGCTACTGTATACTTCACCTTTATCACTTTTATTCTATCAGGGGAAAGATACAGACTGCCTTTACAATAACAAAAGAGACCAAAGACTAGACACAGACGGACAACATTACACTTTTCCACCCACCTGGTGGTCCCTCCTTGTAAAGTTTTAGGTGAGCTAGAGACAAAAGCATAAGTAAGATTGTACTTAAGGTTCATACAGGGTATTTTTATACTTGTTAATTTTTTAGATCTAGTTCTTTAAAGATTTTTTTATATAAAACAGATACAATCCCGACAGACTCACTACTTTTTATTAATCTCTACATAGATCAGCTAGTATTTTAAGCACCAATTTGTCTTGCAAAAGATTATCAACAGATTGTGAACAGCTTAGTTTCTTAAGTGTCATTAGATACTAGCATTGACACTAAAAACAAAATGGAAAGTTTTAAAAAAAAGAATTGGTACCACGTAAAAAATATGCCACGGGCATAAGTCACTTAAGCATTGGCCACATCTACTAACACCTACTATGAAAACAAACATGCAGATATCTCTATGGAACTCTCAGCAAGACGCTTATGCAGAATTGCATACTGCACTCTGCAGAATGACTCAAGCATTTATTTTATTGATTTCTCAGGATTTTCACTTGGAAACGACGTATATTCATGCTGCTCCCTCATTTATTGCCTGGTTAAGTTGCTCAGTAAGACAAGGAGAGCGGTTCACAGCTCTCCATGCCAGGACGTTCACAGCATTTTCTCACAGATCTCTCCTGTACAACCTGATTAGGAGGCAGAGGCTTGAAATAGGGATGTTTTGGGGAATTTTTTACTTTGTCAACACTCATTTCCTGAACTTTTTCCAAAGATGTCTCTGTACACATAAAATGCAATGTATGACAGAAGCCACTGGATGGCAGAACTAAAGCAAACATGGTATTACTAATGGTAACTGAATGGTGAAGCACACACTTCACTGCTTCTTAAACAAAAGACACTAACATGCGTGTTTTTCTCTAATGCACACAAAACTAAGCATAAAATAAAAGCTGGTTGTTTTGGATAACCTATGTAATTCATGCGAATGCCAAACACGTGCTCAGAGGTATCTTGCAAAGAAAGGAGTTGAATGCAGAGCAACTATTATGAGCATACACAACAAATGCTCCCTTAAAGCTTTGTCATGATAGAGAACATGCCCATTAATATTTCTACAAGACAAGGTAACTTTACTTATTAAAGCTCAGTAAGTGGAAATGCATAAAGTAACACTGATAGAAAAATTTAAAATTAATCTGAGTACAGAAGGTTGCAGTGGAAGATGCAAATGAGAGTACAGTTTACCTCCCTTGGCATTTAACACATGCTGTAGCATACAGTATCCATTAGCTTAATTCAGCTGATCCATTCAAGTTTTCTATTAGGTAGGATTTCCTATTTTTTCTCCTCCCTGGGTGAATCTCGGTCCCATCATTTTCAGTATTCCCTTTTGCTCTCGTCCTTTCCTTTCCTCCTGCCCATTCCTCCTCTAACCACGGGGTGGCCCCCATCCCCTTGCAGCCTCCTTAGCTGCCACTCCAAAGAGCAGGAACTGCTCAGGCTTTNAGAGTACAGTTTACCTCCCTTGGCATTTAACACATGCTGTAGCATACAGTATCCATTAGCTTAATTCAGCTGATCCATTCAAGTTTTCTATTAGGTAGGATTTCCTATTTTTTCTCCTCCCTGGGTGAATCTCGGTCCCATCATTTTCAGTATTCCCTTTTGCTCTCGTCCTTTCCTTTCCTCCTGCCCATTCCTCCTCTAACCACGGGGTGGCAGCGAGGCCCCCATCCCCTTGCAGCCTCCTTGGGCTGCCACTCTAAAGAGCAGGAAATGGTCAGGCTTTTCTTTCTGTCCTTCTGGCTTCAACTGGGGTTTAAAACAATAATTTTCACACATCATATTTGCTTGAAATGAATGCAGCATTTTAAATTATTAATTTGTTACTTAAACATTTTTAAAAGATTATTTGTCAGAAGTCCAAAGCGTAGGTATATGAAAAACTGACAGAAAAGATTTCTTTAAACTTTCTTAAAATCAATTTGAACATTTGCATTTAAGCATCCTGCTAGAATTAGTCAACTAAACTTGATTTGGACATAAAGAAATCCTTAGAACCATGTACTTTCAGGCATAAGCATTTTAGGGCTAATGGTCATTTACTGACTATAACTTTGATGCACGACTAGATAAATCTTCTTCTCCCACCCCATCCCATTGACTCCAGCCTGTTCTCCTTCCCTTGCTTCCCATTTCACTTAAGACTCTTTTACAGCAATGCCATTCAGTTCACAGAAGGAAGGCAATCCCCCAGACTAGGTAAGGGGCAGACATCTTTCACCTCTACTGTTGTTTCTTAGATTACTCAGGGAAAGGAAAAGCTTTCTGAGCTTAAAATTTTCCACAGAATGGTTGGTAACACCTCCAAGATTCTGGTGGAGAGAAAATACACAGGATGGGGAGAAAGGAGACAGGAGGGGATAAAGGAAGGATACACAGTCTTAAAGAAGTGAACATTCAAGCATCTAAATACTGCCTGAGGTTCAAGATTATCCCCACACTGCAAAAGAAAATGTAACTGTTAAATTACTATGGAAAACGAAACAACTTCACAGAATTCCTGAATTCCCCGAGAACAAAGGAATGTTACCCACAGACTTGCAGGCTTCCCTGCAAGCAACAAGCAAACTCTCAAATCTCTCTTGAGAGGAGAATGGTTTCTGCTCTTCCTGACTGCGGAACAGCAGAAAGAGCCATTCAGAGCGGCCACCTGAGTAACCACCTGCTCGGTCATTGCTCTCCTCTCACAGGTGACTTAACGGCTGCACTTCCAGAAATTTACCTTTTCCTCTCTCACTTCCATCCCCCCTGGAAGGCAGCATTAGGTCTGCTGCTGATAGCAGCGCAATAATATATATCCATGCATGTATGTGCAAGTGCATCCTCCCAGCATATCCTCAGCTGCCTAAAGTTCAAACCCTAGGCCAAACGTGAACAGTGAGAATGGAAAAGGATCCAATACAGGAAAATAAATGCAGTTTAACTCAGAGGCATTTCTTTAATACAAAGGGCCTCATATTTTGAACAAGAATCCTGCAAACAAAATACAATGTCACTCTTCTTGTGCTACACACAATTGCTCTTTCACTGTGTTTCAGTTTCATAAAAACAGCCATCTAGTAAAATCCCATGACCATTTTGGGCTTTACAAGCATCACATTGATAAGGACACGAAAAATGGCCAGTGCATACCTTTCAAAATAAAAACTACAACAAAATTTGCCTTAACTTTCTGTAGGTAACAGCATAATCTCCTTATCAGAAAAAAAAAAAAAAAAAGAAAAGAAAAAAAAACAGTTTAAAATCAAGTTTCTACATTGCTGCTCTGTATGTGAATTCTTAATCAGACTGGTACCTATGGCTAGACAGACATACGTATTCAGATATGGCTTTGTATACTAAAGAAAAAAAAAGTGAAAGCGTTTGTTAGACATCTGCAATACTAGATGCATCTCGACATAATACCTGATGTCTCTTAAAGTGATTGCACTTCAATAAACAGTACCCATTATGGAAATAAGACAGGGATTTTACTAAAAAAGCAAAGCAAAGCTCTTCTTCTTGCTGTAATTACATAATCCCCAATGCATAGACAGGCATAAGAATTTTACCACACAGCACTAGGAACAGTTTCCACATTCTAAATGTTTTTTGTTTTTTTTTTTTTTTTTTGCTGATTTAAGCATTGAGATTAGGTATTTTTTCCATTCTGGCTCTGGATAACGACAGTATCCCAGTAGCCCATACACACACACACACCAATCAATCAATCAATCAATAAGTAAATAAGAGATTGCAGAGTTTCTTGAAAANCCAATAGCCCATACACACACACACACACACACACGCCAATCAATCAATCAAAAAATAAATAAGTAAATAAGAGATTGCAGAGTTTCTTGAAAAAAATGGTCAGCATTTTTATCCCCTTTTTACAGATGGGTAAACCGCAGCTTGGAAAGTTCGTGTAGTTTTCCTAAAGTCATTCCAGAAGATGGTATCATGACTGGGAATGAAACCCAAGCATCTTAGCAACAAATCTTTGGCATTAATAAATGCCTTTTTATTCCTGTCTCAGGAGGCACAGTATGAAAAATAGAGTCAGGGAAAGACAGGGAGGCTGCTGTTGTCCATTCACAAGCCTTATCAGGAGGAGATCAGGATTCCCCTTTACTGCCTCCAGCCCTCTTATACCACTTGCAGTGCTCAACAAATCCACAGTTTGAAAAGCAAGTATCTCTGAGAAATATCTCCCTATAACACAAATTTCTTCATATAATATAGTCAAATGCAAAAGTCTTATACAAAGGCTATAGGGACTTATAAAAAAATTTTAATAGGAAATCTTACCAAGCAGGGATACCAGGCATCTTGAAAAAATGGTGTTGTCACTAAGATCCGTAACAAAGTTGTGGTTTGAAAATCACTTTAATATTTGTCAGTAAGCAATTTATTCATGAAACTTCTATTCAATGAATAGAAGTTCCTATCTACCTCTACTGTGCCATCACTCAGCTTTTAAGTAAGAATCCTCCAAGTCAGACATCCTTTCTAGAGTCTGCCTCACTACAGTTTATAAATAGTACCACAATTCAAGCAAATAATAATCATAATAGATTAAAAAGGAGAATAGAAGTCTAGATTTATATCATGATCATATATATCCTAAGTAATTTTCTTGATGGGAACCCAGAACAAAGGAGAGTAAAGCTTTAACATATGTGACACTTGGCAGCAGAGTTCTGTCACTGTTTTTTATTTCTTTTTATATTTAGACTCATTTTTTTTTAATATTTTTACTCTTTTTTTTTTCCAGTTACCTCCTGATCTTCTTCTCTACACTGAAATCAAGGCTGTGCTTTCAGTATTACAGACTGTTCTCATACAGATTGATGCACCATCTGCAGACTTTTCTGCAGATTTAAGTATGATACAAAGACAGACTTATAGGAGAAGAGGGATATGACGTTTTCTGTTAAACACAAACATTTGAATGAACATGAAAAGTGTCCTGAAAGAGGACACCCACAAAGCAGATGTTTTATAGGTACTGCAGTCTTTTTTTCCTCTGTACCTCCTTAATGTGGAGATTATTCTTCAAACCTAAGTAGTATTTTGAGAAGTCCTGCCTAAACTCCCCTCTTTGTGTCTGCACTCTGACCTAGCTCTATGTCACACCTGAGGCATTCATTATGTGTTGATTCTATGCTGCCTAATATCACAGGTGAACTCACTCATCTGCCTCTGCTATCTGACTGGGTACTTTTACTACATGTAATAACTGCGACACCTACCCTTTACCAAATCCGATGCTTAAAAAATAGAAGAAAACTCTCTAACAATGATGGGGAAAAAAAAAAAAGAAATGTTTAAAGAAAATGGAGAAAAATGGAGGAACAGAATTGTAGGACCACAGAAATGTCTCTGTTTACTTAGGAAAGATTTCGATGGAATATATAGATATAAATTAAAATACCATTTTCTAGTCTTCCAAACTATTAATGATGTAATGTATTACAGACTTACTTCAACTATTTTACACTTACATACTTCAAAGAAGCTCCATTTTTTTCTAAAGTATGGAGACAGTTTATGTAAAATAGAGACAGAAATGATGAGTGAGATGAAGTCACTTTCAGTATCGAAACAGGGATTAAGAAAACATAAGACGCTTCAAAATCTCACGGTAGCATCCTTTTAATTCAAAATTTATAACTCAAGATTTGGAGATATTTACTAGAAATTTTTAAGTGGTGGAGGTGACAATGATTTGACTATGAAAGATGTTATCAAAGGCATGGATCAATCTGTTGCAGAATTATATTTGTTCACTAACTTCTTTCAGTTCTGATGATCCTAACAGTTCTAGTCAGTTCAACACGTGTTCCTTGTTATGTCTGTTTGCTTTTCAGTCGGTTTCCCACAAATCAAGCCAGACTGCAGGCCTCGCGAGGGAGTTACTTGCTTCTCCAAGCTGCTATGAGTCACTGCAACGTCTGCTGCGTAGGACAAATTAAGCTGGAATTTCTGGCTTCCATGAGGCAGCAAGAACAATGAGGAAAAACATGGCAAGTAGGTGAGAAAAGATCAAACAGCCAGCAATCCTCTCACTCAATATTTGTACCTTCCTGTCATAGCTGGCCTACTGCATGGGCATGAAGGAAGCAAATCAAAGGCTGAGAACTGTGAGAAAAAACACAGTACATACATATTCTTTTCCTATGCTAGAATTACAAAGATATTACCACAGATTTCTCTCGAAAATGAGATCACTGTGTAAATACATTAGCATAGTTATGGCACATGTACCATATTTCCTTTAAAATAAAGCTGTGCTAAATGAATAATAACCTAATAACCTATCTTACTGCCATTATTTGTATATATACTCAGATTGCTTTGGTAGTATGAAACTCCTAATTACAGAAATTAAATTACTAATGTGAAAAAAACATTGAGTGAACTGCTGACTGAAAGTTAAAATAAGGCATTTTAGCTCTGCTTTACGTTACAAACAATCATCTATTCAGGAAAATCATAGGCCAATCACAAAAAATCACTGCTACAGGCAATTTTAGAACCTGATTTTAAAATCAGCTGTTCATCTGATCTTAGCTGTTGGGACAGGATTCTGTGGTGGGAAACAGGTGATAGTTTTTAAGACGTCTGCAAATTTAATGATAAACATCAGCCTGTTCTCCAACATAGGATTAAAAAAAAAAAAAAAGTTACACCTTTTAGACAAGAAGTTCCTAAGGTACCAGAGGCTGGTAGGGAAATACGAGCAAGGAGGGCCATGAGGGAAAACGTCAGCATACCGACGCCTTTGCCAGTGCCATAGAGAAGGTAAGGAGTTTAGCAGTGACGTTGTATTGCCGTTAACTGCTCAAAAAGAATCTACCAATCAGGCCAATCTTGAATACAAACTCTCTTTTTTGAATTATACCTGCACTATTCATATGAACAGTACCATCTTTAACTTGCAAGAGATTGTAACTATTAATTCCTGCGCATTATGCTTTAAAGTATTCTTCCTAGTACTTGGAAAAGCAGATGTAACTACCTGCCATCATCACTTACAAATGTCTGCAGTGTCCTTGCTGCTATCACTGCTTTCTTCCAATCCATGGACCTCAACAGCATCAAAAGAAATACAAACCAACCAGCTGCTAAGGTGCATGTATAACTAGCATACCCTTAACACACACTGCAAGCACAGTGTTTGCCTTTTTCTTTAAAAGTACCACTGTGTCTCATCCGAGCTGAGCCACCAGCTTTTGTTTCATTCAGATCCCTTTCTCCACCAGACACCAGGTGAATGGGGACTGTGGGGTCTGCACTACAGACTTAGCAATTTGACTTAGCAAACTAACCCTGCATGTTGACCGGAGTGTCACCCAAAACACCTCGGTAACAAACGGTAACAATGTACATGAGCTCTATGCCAATCTGTCCTTCCTATTCAAATTTCTGGAAATTTGAATTGCATTAATTTTTCTGAGTAGTAGTATCTGGAGATCTTATTTATTTAATTTCTTTTTCTTTATTTATTTAAGACACATTTTTGCCACAGATGATTATAATTAAAAAGGCAGAAAAAATATTTATTCGGGGAAAACAAAATACTGCAAGCATATAGCCTATAACAAACATTTAAGTATAAGAACAAGGGACGGTAGAAAGCCTTAACGGACAAAGCACGCACAAATATTGTCCTGCTCATCTCGTAATAGCTCTTGCACTTCAGATTGGAAGCACTGTAAAACAGGCAAGTCTGTCTACACTAAATAAATGCTTTTCTTGCCAAATCTGGAGAAAAAGAAGTATTGGGAAGCTTACAACAACATCTATATTTCTAGTATCATGACCACTTCATAAAAAGGAAAATGAAGGCAGATAGAGCTGATGAAAAGGAGTGGGGAGGGAAAAGAAAGTAATATACTGAATGACATAAAGGATAGCCACTACAGTCGAAAAGACAGTCACACACCACTAGCACATTCAACTTCTCACAGAAAGGTAGTACAAAAACTTTTTTTTAATCCTATGTGGTGGGATTTATAAGGGATATTTTTCAGAGTCACCAGCGCATAAATGGCCCATTGCCTTTTATTTCATTTTTAGACAATCGCACAAGTTATGACTGATAAGAGTAGGAAGAATATCCTGCTTCATATTTCAGAATAGAAATCTGAACTACTTATGCTATTGCTATGCTAGGCTAATAGCAGCGACAATAATCTTTTTTCCTTTCAAATATCACAGAATCACAGAATGGCTGAGGTAGGAAGGGACCTCTAGAGGTCATCTAGTCCAACCCCCTGCTCCAGCAGGGACACCCAGAGCACGTGGCACAGGGTGGCATCCAGGTGGGTTTGGAAGATCTCCAGAGAAGGAGACTCCACAGCCTCTCTGGGCAGCCTGTTCCAGGGCTCTGGCACCCTCACAGGAAAGAAGTTCTTCCTCACGTGGAGATGGACATTCCTGTGTTTCAGCTTGTACCCATTACCCCTTGTCCTGTCACTGGCCACCACCGAGTTTGGCCGCATCCTTCCTACATCCTCCCCTATGGTGCTTATNCCTGTGTTTCAGCTTGTACCCATTACCCCTTGTCCTGTCACTGGCCACCACCTAGAAGAGTTTGGCTGCATCCTTCCTACATTCTCCCCTACGGTGCTTATACATATTGATCAGATTTCCTCTCAGTCCTTAGGCTAAACAGGCCCAGCTCGCTTAGTCTCCTCATACGATAGATACTCCAGCCCCTTAATCATCTTTGTGGCTCTCCACTGGACCCTCTCTAGAAGCTCCGGGTCCCTCTTGTCCTGGGGAGCCCAGAACTGCACCCAGTACTCCAGGGGCAGCCTCACCAGAACTGAGCAGAGGGGCAGGATCCCCTCCCTTGAACGCTCCTCCTCATACAGCCAGGATCCCATTGGTCTTCATTCGCCACAAGGGCACATTGCTGACTCATGGTTAACTTGTTGTCAAACAGAAAATATGTTATAGAACTGTTTATCTAAACAGCAAAACTCAGGAAGAAATATTTTTCTTTGAACAGCTTATCTCATAATTAGTTCTAGGTTTCAGATATATTCATTGCAAAATAAGATATAAACCAAGCTATATAAGTGATCTGGGTGGATACGAGTATTCCCACATTTATATCCAAGTTCTAAAATTGGCAGTAATTACTTTCATTTTTGATTTAACAGTGTGACATTGCCTAAACAAAAGCAAGCACATGGGGCTTGACTCTCACAGAATCACTCCACCCCACAGCCCCAGCCAATAAAAAGGAGATAAGGTTTCCATTAGTTATGTATTCAGTCCATCACCTCAGGAGAAACCCACAAGAGAAGAGTAACCCAATATATGAAAACCCACTTCTTCTCTCATGGCTTTTTATACATGTAAGCATTTAGATTGTAATATATTTACCTTTTACAATTTGAAAACTATATGCTTATCAGGTCATCGTAAGCAACATATTCCAAAAGGTCTGGTTTTCCAGATATAGTGACTTATCACTACATTCTATACTAAAGAATTAAAAAAAAAAGAAAAGAAATCTCAGAGACTGATTTCACCTCTATGTTTTACCTGCTTCTGTGTACTTTAATCCTACTTTTGCTTCTTCATGCTGTGCTTTTGGTGGTGGCCATACAGTCTGGAGTCTCCCTGGAGTCTTGTCATCTTGCTCTGAGGGACTCAGGTCAGGCTGTTAAAATTATGTGAGAGAAAAGTTAAAGTCTGCAATATCAGTCTGTCCTAAAATAGCAACTGCCATGTCAACTCTGCAGGTGCAAGTTATCTCTCATTCCACTGATTCTAATAACATTCGCAGTTTGTTAAGAGGGATAGAGAGAAATCAGTGCCGAACTATAATTTTGGGAAGGAAAGTATTTTAATGTCTGCCACATACAATGTTTTGTTCAAACGGCTCACGTCAGTATGGAGAGTCTATCCTTTTGTGAACTTAAGAGGCCAGGAACAACATTTTTTTTTTTCCTGTATGTTTTTTTCAGCTCATAGCTCCTCTTACAGGTAGCAGGGCTATCTTAAGGCACTCTTGCTGCTCACCCAGCTGTCATGTGCTCAGGCCACAAACCTCTTTCTACTGTCACAACAAAAGCACTGAGGCCACTACTAATGGGAGTCCCTCATCCATGACCTGGCATAGGGAAGTAATCCTTCAAGTGAGAAAAACACAAACCAAGCCTTCCTTTAGTGATTCCTGTGCTTCCTCCTGCAGCCTATGCGATCACCTTGGCCCGCTTCCCAGCTAGGTTCTCCATGAGCTACGCACACGTACACTGGCGGAGCACAGGGAACGGCTTAACCAAAAACAGGCAACCCAGGAATGGGAATAGCAGAGACCACCTCTAGTTGCTGTACATGCCACGGTCAGGGAAGACCTGTATTTTCCTCCATAGACATATCTTACTTCAAACTGGTATTAGTCTGCTCAGGTATCAGCCAATATTTTTAAAAAGTTTTAAAAACAAAACAACAACAACAAAAAGAATACATACAGATTAAAGCAGCAAATTAACTTACGTTGCTTTGGATTTAGGGTCTGATCCTGTAATGTTTAATCATTCAGGTAATTTCCCCTCCAGCAGACAAGAACATTCTTATGAATTAATTACATTTGCCAAAGATATATCTGCAATTCTTGCTTGGGGAAGCAAGAGGGGTTACACATTCAATCAAAGAGTTCAAATTGCACTCAAATTTCATTTCTTGCTATGGTTTTATAAAATCTTAGCATAGACTTTTCTTTTCTCAAATGTGCACATATCCAACACTGCAGGCCTTATCAAATGCTTATCAAATGATATTGAAAATCATTCCTTACTTATTACATCAGCTCTCATCACACAATTATTCCTACAGGTACAATGAAATATCACTTTAAAAGTTTAAAAAAATCAGAAAGAGAGAAATATTAAATAATATCACAGTAAATATTAGTAGCACAAAACTAATTTTAAGCCATGCTTAACATATAGACAATTGTCTTGTAGCAATATTTTAAGATCTGATATTTTTAAGTTCTTTTAATTCAGAAGCTTGATTACCACTCATTCTCACTGAATTCAGCTAGAACTTCTGATCAGCAATTTTGAAAAAACAGTCCCCAAAATACTTAAGTTTGCAATCCAAAATTTGAAACTGCCAAAAACAGAGGGCAAATCTGACATTTTGATTTTAATTTCATATCACTACTTTTAAACAAGAAAAAAAAAATCATATTCATCAACTTCCAGATCTTGTGAAGAAAAAGTAATTCAACCTACAGATTTGTCTGATGGTCCATCCCCAGGTTTTGATTTTGACCTTTCAAATACAGCTTTCAGGGACTCTTTTTCATTTCTCATTTTGCGTTTTATGGCTTCCAGTTCTGAAGGATCTGCAGTAGTTTCCTTTTTGGGAGGCCGTGTGAATAAAGCTTTAAAGACATCCAGTGCAGATTCAGCAGGACTTGATTTTATTTCCTCAGAGAGAAAACGTGGTTCTGTTTTACCAGATGCTTTGTTCTCTTGAGCTTCATCACTGTCCTCAGTCTCACCAGAACCCTCACCAGAATCTTCTGCTCTCTCGTCATTCTTGGAGACATCTATGTTTAACAAGTGAGAGAGTTGTTCCAGGAAAGTAGGACTTGCTTTAAGCTCAGCTGATTTTTTTTTAGTGGTCAAACCTGATGTAATGCTGGATTTCTTAACAGGCTGTCGTAATTTAAGCAGAGCTAAATCATCCTCCCTTGGTTTAATTTCTGTAACAGTCTCCCCATCCTCCGTGGTTAGTCCTTTTTTCCTCACACGCAGTCCACTAAAGAACGCAGGCAGCTGAAAAGTCTTTTCAACCAGTGCAGTTTTTTGGTGAGAGGTGTTACCAGCTGAAGGTCTCTGTTCTTCATCTGAAAGCTCTTGAGGGCTTTTCCCTATAGCAAGCAAGTGACTTAAGTGCTCAGCCATTAGCATGCTGTCTTTTTCTTCAGAGTCATGATCCAGATTACTACCCAGCCCTGCTGGAAGCTGCTTAGAAAGTGGTGGGTGTAACTCCATTTCATCTCTGTTCACAGTGTCATCGCTATCCCTGTCCCCTTCTGATTCTGACTCTTCCTTATTTTGACTGTTATTGTCCAAAGCCTGAGCAGATAAAGCAGCATTATTTAGCACAGATCTGATGGTTTTGTTTTCATCGGTGTCTGGGTCCCTGCTCTCACTGTCCGATTCTGTATCACTGGTTGTATGAACCAGAGTACCTTGTACAAGAATAGCATCCTTGTCATCGTTGTCAGATTCAGACAAAGGAGTCTCTACAAACCTCAGATGGTGGCACAGTAATTCATTCTGCTCAGCTAACTCCAGTTCCAGGCCAGCCTGGCTGCAAGGCATCAGGTCAGCTTGCCCACTGGTCCTGCTCACTCTGGGCTGGCTTTCTGAGGCGTCATCGTGATCATTATCATTCCTCTCATGCTGGCTGTCAGCACGAGCATTTATATTGGTGTGCAAAGGTTGAAATGCTTTGAGCACAGCTTCTTCTTTGGATGTTTTTGATTCCAGTTTAGTTGTAAATCCAAGAAGCGTTTTCATAGAAAATGTAGTGAAAAAGTCAGGTTCACTTTCTGCGGCGTTCTCCCATTCGGAAAGCTCACCACAATCAGGTGCTGCATTTTCTTCTTCCATGTCGAGTGAAATACAGAACAGTTTTACTCCTGTGAGAGCTGTTATCTGCTACACAAATGTTTATTATATGCATTCAGTCTGCTAATTTACTACAGGAAACGCAAGAGGCGAGTGAAGCGAGCTGTCCCCTACACCGCGACGGCAGCCAGTCTCCCCCAGGTCATGGGCTTGCAGGATTAGTTTTCGGACAACAACAGTACCCCTCCTTCCGGTTTCAGCGCTGTAGTCATTAACCAGAAGTGCCTACATCAAATCTCAAAACTCTACTTGAAGAAAAACAAAAAGACGCACCGTGTACAAGTTCTCAGCAGCTTCGGTACTTGTTCCTTTGCACAAAGGTCTTTTTGTCACAGCAAATATGCCAGCACACTAATCTCAGTTGGAAATCCAGCCAATGATTGCTGTTCCAGTTCCTGCAATTCTACTGGCTACACACAACTTCCTACTTGCTAAAAAGTGCCGAGCAACTATATAAACAAGTCTCCCGAAGCCGGCAGTAGGCATTTACAGTCTGCCACTTCCTTATACCAGTTTACGAGTTCTGAGTGTTTGTCAGCCGAAAATTCCTGAAGGATTCTCTCATGCAATCTTTGCACTTTCAAGAAGATCTTCTTTTGTAAATCCATCATCAAAAATAAAGTAAAATGAAAATTCAAACAAAACAGTATTTCTGAAGCTTCCACTGAAGTTGCACAGCGCTCCTGCAGTGCTCCGAGTTCTCCACTGGCCAAAGCAAACCAAACTGAATGCCCTTGAAGCTGAATAAAGCAAAACAAAACGAGGCTCTCTTCCCATTTGCTGCAGGTTTCATCTGGAATGCAGATTTCCGCCTCGGGGCCATGCACAGAAAACCCACAGGACTGGTTTCACATTACTACTGTCCTACTATGCAGCCATTGCTGCGAACTATAAAAAGGTACTTATCAAAGGCGGTCACCACACCCATGACTGGAGGCTGTTTGGGTGGGCAGGGTAAACAGCCAAAGCCCAGAAATACGGAGTTAACTGTGTGGAGTTCGGGCACATTGTTCATTCAGCTGTGCTGTGTCCCAAGCTTGCAATATTTCAGAATGAAACAATCTCTGCTGAGGTATTTTTTGATAACTTTTATCTATACATTACCCAGGTAATGCTGAATGTGCAAAACTGCTTTTAATTAATATCATTGAAATTACTTAATGGTAATCTTCAAGTCTGTATACCTCAAGATGAACAGAAACTGCCAGAGGTATGTTCTATATATATTTATATATTTTTTTCCCCTCTCTCTCTCTCAACACACACGTTAAAATGTACAAAATACTCTTGGGTATATTTGATATTCAGGCAGTCATTAAAGTTTGGTGCTGTTTTGCACTTCTGTTCTTTTTATTTTTAACATTTTTTTATTTATAACACGTCTGCAAGAACGTGAAACCTTCTCATTCCTTTGCCATTAAGAAGTTTCTTTAAGCAGATTTCCACACTAGCATCTTAAAAATTCAAATATACTAATTCTGCATTTGGCACCCAAGTTCAGGGCTCATTCAGCAGCTAGCCACTGAGCTGCGAAGAGTGGGCATTGCGCTCTTGCCTTCACGGGAAAATCAGCAGCAGATCACACCTTCGCATTGTGTCAGGAAAACACAAAAGCAGAACACAGCAGACAATAAGCAGCAAGAAAGTGTCCAAACATATTTAGCTTTTGTTTAACTGCTTAAAAATAAATGCAATTAGAAAAAAAATCATGTTTTTCTCTTTAAGATACTGTAGAAGATATTAAGTCTATAGCAGAAGTCATTGGTTTCTAATCTAAGAAAAAAATTTTTCCTAGATTCAAATTGCTAAATACTAAAGGTTTTTTCAATTACATAGTTGCATGGATACCTATGGACATGTATGTGTTAACATCTTTTATTTGCTGGTTAAATATAAATATATATTTATTTATATATATTTAAATATATATATATATATTTATTTATTTAGCCTTACTATACTTCTTTTCTAGTAGTAAGCTCTGAACTTGCTTTGCCAATGCGTAAAAGAATCTGGTACAAAGGAGAGAAATAGATAGGCAAGGATCTGGTCATGGCTCTCCTGGTTCTCTGAGCTTAATATGGATATATAAATAATATATATGAATATAATATATTCATATATGAGTATCAGGATAAGCAAACACTCATACATATGAGTCCTTATTCCTGCTTCTGTCAACCTACTTGTATAATCCAGTGTTAATAAGACAAATGGTAGCAAGAAGCTACAGGAAATCTTCACCAAAGTTGAGGTAAGACAGGATTTCTCCAGCGCAACTCTACAGCAATTCTAAATTTCATTTTATGACAAAATATTTGAAGCAAAGTGACTTTACTGAGTCTTTTTTTTTTCTTTTTTTTTTTTACTAACTCAATTTATTTAAATTTACTTTTTTGTTTTTGTTCAATTACAAGATTACGATTTTTAACGCATTATTACATATTCATATTACGCCAAAATATTCCCTTTATATTAATGTCAATCCACACGACAGAATAAAACTTTCATGTCATAGTCCAGGACCACTGGGATGAAAAAGTCCTAAGAATGCTGTATATTTCCAGGTTACTGAAGACAGTGCTCTAACTATTCTCCATTTTAATGGTACACCTGAAAAGTTTAAAGTGGGCTTAAAAGTAGGAAAGCCACACATTATGTCTAATCAACTTTCTAACACAATTGGCAAAACAGTGATCAGATTAGTAGTGAAAAGGATGCCACTTTGACGAGGTTCAGGCCAAAGGTAGGTACTTTATTTTGGAACTAGAAAATCCAGAAATAATGAATTTGAGGGAGTGGAAAGAAACTTTCAAACTTTTTGAGCTTTAGGATGATGAAAGGAGTTTCATCTTTGTATCTACCGTTGTAGAAATTATGAAGGACTGTAAACCTGACATTATCTCAAAAATATCACACAATCTGTAATCTCCCCACAACCTCAAATATATATTCTGCAATCACTTGTGTCTCAAAGTCTGACATTGCTTTAAAGGGACTGGATAGCTGATGAAGAAATACAGATTGGCACCTGTCCAACAGCAGGCTTCTGAGTAAAATACTTATACAGATATTTGCCCTTAACATTTTTGGAAAAAAAAAAAAAAAAAAGATAATCACTTTATGGTATGGAAATGGGATTGACCCAGTTTGTTGACCTAAGTGTTTTAACACTGGGTGGGTCTATCTGAAAAGGAAATTCTCACTCAACACATTTCTGATCCTGCATCTGAAGGGTGAAACAACTTCAAATTCTCTAGAAAAGTCAGCTGTGATAATGCTAACAAGTCTGTTCATTTAATAAACTCTTGATGTCTCAGAAAAGTCCCCCAAACCATTTACAGCAACTTTCAGGGCAGCCAAGTATTAATTATACAAAAGGACAATTATTCCTTAAAGTTAAAGGCCAATTTAATAATCCACACCCTGAACAACCTACATTTCATCCCAGACGTAAGTCACACCTACAGCTCACTCCAGTGCTAATCCTGAGGTGCCCTGAAGTATGTTTTAAAACTTTCTTTGAAGGAAACATACAATCAGGCAGAAATAGAAAATAATCTTTGCTCTCGTTACAGTAGAGTGAGGTTCAAAGCGTCCCGACCGTGTATCTGTTCGGCTGCCTTTTCGCAGCCCTCCAGCAGCAAACCAGAAAAACGTGAACTAAGGAGGATCACATGCCACAAAGCAGTCAAATGGCTGAACTGCATCGAAAATAAACATTTTAATGTACTTCTCAGCATGAGTGGGTGGAAACAAAACAAATTTGCATTATTCCATTTAAAATGATGCTAAAAATCGAAACAGAGGCGAATAGTTTCAGCGTTAAGGAGAGGGGAGGGCAGCAGCAAACTTGGGGCGGCTCTGGCAGCAGGAGCTGCTCTGAAGCTCGGGTGACACCATCCTGCACTGTCCCCAGCCAGGCATTTCAAGCTCCTCTCTTGCACTGCCAGCAGTGCCTGCGTGCCCACACTACGAGCAGCTTGAAGAAGTCAACCCAGCTGAAGTTAACTGTGCAATGAGCACAATGTGTGCTCCTGCGTGCCCGGGGAGCACTAGTGCAAGAGGGAGGACAAGAAGGCCGAAAGAGGCAGGCAGCAGAGACCTGGGTGGATTTAAGCTGCCACAGCACAACATGTCTGTGGAGACAGGAGGGAAATATTCACAGTGCATTTACCTCCATATTCTACCTCTGATGGTACCAGAGGGTTCCAGTGACATCGGCACTACTTTGCCATGGCACTTCTGGCTCTACAGTTACATCCCCATCAAGTCTATCATTTCTCACTCAGTATTATGAGACTCATTTTCATCTTCAACCAATCTGTAACAGCCATTCCACTTTCTGTGCTTCACATGCGACCTTCACATTTGGAAATTACTGAAAATATCCACAAAATTAATTTAATAGCCTTCTTCAAAAAGTCTTCTTGAATTTGCCTGCTATAGCGCCTGTGAAAATCTTTGTACTAATCAGGCCCCTGCCGCTTGAGACAAGGGCTACTGGGCTGGCCGATAGCATCTCAACAGCCTCTTACTCTCCCTTGTGTCTCTACCTCTCTTTATCTCACTTTCTACTTAGTGTTTTAACTCTTTAAATGCTCTAAAATAGGAAAGGCAATGGGAGGAACACTGTAAGCGCTGCCTTTTTTTTTTTTAAATGCTTTCTCTTTTGTTAGCTCAGTATATTCCAATTGTGTGCAGTTTTGGAATTGGTAATATAACTACTTTAAATGTAAATAACCAACAGACAACTAGATATGATGGTTATGAAAATAGCATTAAAAGACGTTAACAGAGTGAGCAGACATTAGACAACATTTGGTGTGAGCGGCTTTGTAATTCTTTTTTCACTTAAATGCCTAACCCCAGTGCCCCATTTTACAGAAATAGGGACTCTGGTTATGAACTTACTAGAAACAGCTGAATAAATATTTTTCTTCATTAACTGCAAGAGACTGTCATCGTTCCTTCCTCTTTCATAACATGGCTAATTAGATTTCCAGGAAGAAAAAAAAAAAGAAAAAAATAACCTTAAAAAGAGAGGAATAAAAATAGGAAAAATGTTTACTAATCTCAAGCAGATCTTCTCTTATTCAAATTATTGTGGGTAATAGGATTAAATTTGGAACTCCTCCTGCTGTATACAAGAACTTTGTAAAGAAGGAGAATGTATCCTCATGGACTGGGTTCTTCCATTGTAGCAGTTATCACTGCTATTCCCATAGCAGGGATGACAATGATGACACAGTCCTTTTTAGTGCAGGTATTTTTTATCCCAAAATCTTATTGTAAGGATAAGCCTGTACCTTCTCAGCACTACAACAACATTCTAATGAATTATTTTGGCAAATAAAGAAAAGGAAGTTAGTACAAGAGACCAAAGGTGTAACAAGCTAAACAGTAAGTTTAAGCATCATGTATTTTTAAGCCAATTCTGGTATTCCTACCAATAGATGTCACTGTTACACAAATCTATGCCATTGTTTCTTATTTGTGTAAGGGTCTTTAAAGCATTCCTTCAAATTTTCCATCCTACCCATGTTTTTTTCCCCCTCTTCCAACATATTCCTTTCCCTCCTTTCTCAAAATTTAAAACCGCCACCAAAGTGTATCAATGTGCCTGCAAGTGACTGCGTATTCCTGAGCACAAGATTATTTCCAACTAATCCCGGGTGGGCCATGTTGCGGCCCAGACTCAGGAAGTTCGGCAATGATTTTGTCAAACCCTTGGCCAGTCTGACTGCAAGCCCGTATCCAGCTGCTACAAAACACTGAAAAACGGTGTTGTGCCCCAGCAGCCCTGGGCTCTAAATGTGTGCACACAAACGCTGCTGGCTCACATCTTCCTGGTATCATACTACTCTATCCTGATCCTTGCCATCTCCTACTTGCTAGCACCTCCAATCCATTTCCTGAAAAAAACAGCAACCCTAGTTTAAACAGAACACCCATCATAATTTATCTAGTGACACATCATGTATTTTGACCTATTTACATAGTTTAAATTTTTTCTATATGTATTGGTCTTAAGCTTAGTCACATATAAGCATATGGACTCATAAACCATCTGGAAAACTATATCCCATTGAAAACTTAATCATTCATCAAATAACCTGGAGTATGGTTTTAGACATACTAGAAACAAAAAGAAACAAAAGTTTACATAATATTTCAATATACTTGTTGGAATGCAATATAGCATAAGTAGAGTTCTACTCACATTCAGTTCCAGACTCAAATGTAATATATTTCTGTTGATTTTCTCCTTCTCACTTGAATCAGTAAACGGGTTTGACTGTCCCAATTTGCAATCCAAAACCCAGGTATTTTCATCTCTGTTTGCCACATCCAAAGGAGCCAGCCGTTCATCCTTTAGAGCAGTCTCTGCTGGAATGCCTAAATAAAATAAAATAAAATAAATAACTGTCTGCATCTCTCTGCGTACAGAAAGCTGTTTATATTTTTGAAATTCCAGGGCACATGATCACCACATATGCCTTTAAGCTCAAGCTCAAACCACATAATGTGCTACACTTTCTGGTTTCATTCAAGAATATGTATTTATACTTA
>VWPW01021686.1:216006-250831 GCA_013389825.1 Crypturellus undulatus | reverse complement strand
AAAAAAAAAAAAAAAAAAAAAAAAAAAAAAAAAAAAAAAAAGACTGCCATCTGCAACTTCTTTCTCAAGGTATGGTAATTATATTGTTCTTGGAAAAAATTCAGTTTCTATGTCTTTTATATATATACATATAAATATAAATAAATAAATAAATATATATATATATATATATATATATTATATTTTTAAATGAACAGCTGACCAAAAACTCCAAATGTAAGAGGGGCAAACATTAGTTTAAAAAGGGATACGGTGATATCTATTTCTCATTCTCATAAAAATGCCAATTTATTTGTAGTCTCAAAAATAGCGAGTAGTCTACAGTTGCACCTCCTGTAAGAGGTACATGAGTCATACCTTCCATAAGCAGTAAAAGTAGACTTTACTATAAATCTTTCTACAGCCATAAGCCACAGAAAGAACATCCCTCTTCATGGCCTTCAAGGCTCTACCTAGCTCCAGCGCCAGTACAAGAGACAAATACAAAGGAAAGAGAAAAGCCATCTTTCCCTAGGGAGATCTGGTATCTGCAAGCTACTCTATTGTGCAGATCAAGAAAGATGATTCCAAAGAACTCGGTCAAGGTTAGTTCCCAAGACATCTGTTTCAACTTAGACTGTTATTCTCCACCAATTACACCCATTCTGCCTCACAGTAGAGTTGCAGTAGAGCTCCCCTTGGTCATCTTGTGCCAAGGGAGCTCTTTGTGAAGCTGCACTGTGTCCAATGAGCTCAAACAGATGAAACTAAAAATTGTCCTTCTTTTCTGCTCCTGAGGGATACAACTGCACTTTCAGGTTCTGTGGAAATGCTGGTTTATGCAACTTTCTCTCTTTTTTTAAATGAAATGTCTGTAATACCTAAGCCTATAAATGCAAAAGAACAACGAAGTACACAGTTCATATTCAGGTTTGGGAACATATTTCATAGTGTACAACCCAATAGCTTGGGTGTGAATAAACTCATCTGTCTTTCTACTCCCCTAGCAATGGCTTAAAATGAAATCTTATCAGAAGACAGCAATCTCTGCAAAAAGGGAATTATACATATATTTAACTTTATAAATTATCTCTCTGCATATTATATGAAACAGTGTCAAGATGGTCAAATAAAAGACAGTATTATTCTACAACATAATTAAGTCCATATGCACCACCCTTAAAAATACATATTTAAAGAGAGACTTACTTTCTGAATATTTGTTTTTTTGTACATCTTAGATTGAAATTGTATTCTTATGCACTCAACAAAGTAATTTTCCTGTTGGTCATCTGTTATCATATAAGTTACTTTAATGGTTAAATAGTTTTCAGGGTTTTTTTTAAAGCAAAAGCACAGACAAGTGTAGAAAATATATTTTTACTTGTAATGCACCTTACTGAAAACTTATGAAGTAGAAAAATTCTGAATAAGCTTCTGATACATAAAATTGAAATGATTCCTAAAAAATTTTTTCTTCTCAGAAAATTTCAAATTTCTATTTGCCACTAGACCACTGATTCGGCCATTGACCATTTTACTGAATATTCACTATTCGCTGTAAACTACTGTTACACATTTGTAAGTACTTGGCACATTGTATTAATACAAGTTTATAAATACCTTTAAAGGCTCTGACAGTGATGTTGCACATCACGGTTTTAAGAGATCTCATTGTTACTACCAAGAAAGGCTGTTCCCTTCCCCGTGATTATGTGTCCCTGGTTTCAAGCTCTCTGCATCCTACCTCACCAGTTCTGGCTTTGACTCTGTGCTAAGTGGATTCAACTCACTAACCAAACAGATAATTACCTTGGCAAAAAACTCTATGTTAGCAAGTCAAACTAGTTCAGCAAAGGGTCCAGTGAGTGGGAACACCCATCCAAAGGATGAAACAGGGAGGGAGGAGCAGGAAAAATACTGCAGAAATGGGACCTGCATTTTTTAGATTTGCTCAGCTATCAGAGCATTACAACATCGAGGTAGCCTTGCTGGAAACCCAGCTGCTCTTCCACTCTTGAAAAGTTCACACAGGTAGTTCAGTCTGAACATGGGAAAGAACTTTACTGTGAGGGCAACCTGGCAACTGGACAACAAGAGGTTGTCCAGATAAACTGTAGAGACTCCTTCCTCGGAGATGCTCAAAAGCCATCTGACAGAATCTTGGGCATTGTGTTTCAGGTGGCCTTCCTCGAGCAGGGGGGTTGGACTAGGTGAGCTCTACAAGTCCCTTCCAGCCTCAACCCTTCTGTGAAATTCATCTGCAGAAGCAATAGAAACTATTCTTGAGGACACATAGTGTTTGTCATTGAAACTCTTTCAAACTTCCTAGCTTTAAGTTGAAATTATCTATGTTTAGTCACTGCCAGTTTTTGCTTGAACAAGTTGAGTAAGCATATAAAACAAAATATTTGCTCTTATTATGAAATCAAATCCTATAGCAAATATTTTCTGTGCAGTCTTATAGCACTTAACAACTATTAAGAAAAAATTGAAATGGAAATGGTCTTTGTTGAGGAGTCATATATTTTGGATTCCACCCATTCTGAACTACTCACTTTTAACCAACCTCTTAGATAATTGGCCATATTGTCCTTTAAATTCACCACTTTCATTTATAATAGATGGATTGTATTGCCTTTTTACACTTTTCAAAGAAAAAGAAAAGTTTTTTTGTTTTGTTTTGTTTTTGATAGCACACTCTAATCCAACAAGAGGAAGTTCAGATTGTTCCTGTAATTGCTGTGACTGTGGCTGAATTAAATTTATATGCTAAATAAATTTATAATAAATATTTTAAATCATTCAAGTATATGTTAAAAAGTGTCATATATTTTTTATACATCCATGCAGACACATGCATATATGCATTCACATATAGCTTACATCTAGGAGAAATGCAGCTACTTACTTACACTTTAGACACCTTAGCTGATTTGACATCTTGGAAGGGGATCCTAGTTAAAATAAAACACAAACAGCTTCAAAGAGTGTGCAGCTCATCCAGATGAGGCAATGCCTCGTACAAGCCCTGCATGTGGCAGTGACGCAGCCAGAGCGCGGGCGCCTGCTGCCATCTGTTGTTCCCGCGGGATGGGGACGGCGGACGCGGCTGCTCACAGCCAGGGTGCCTGACCTCGCGCTGCTGCCCCAGCACCCTCAGCAAATCACCCGCTCTGCAGCCTCTGTGCGCTCACTGCAGTGGTCCTCAAGTGAACTAAGGCCAGCAAATCATAATGGACAGAGATGTTTACCAACGAACTCAAGAGGCGACATGAAGACTCCAGAGTCCTGGCGTCTCTTGCCCTCCCTGTGCGGCATTAGCAATGCTGGCCACACACCCGCTCTGGGGCTCGTGCCTGCACGGGCACACCGGGAATGGCAGAAGCAACTTACTGAAACCTGCGAGGTCTCGCAGAAAGCTTTGTTATCCTTCCAGTTGGCTGTAGATGAGGGTATCTGAGACAGTGGCATTAAAGCTACTAATTAGATAGCCAAGAATATTAACCATGCAATTATTTGATGAAACTGTGCATTCTGGCTATTAAACCCTGGATATTTTTTCCTGGCTTTGGACAAAAAATTAGCCTCTCTTCAAGATTCTGCACTGTGTCATGGAGACCAGCCAGCTAGACCTGACAGCAGTTAGGAATCTCCCTGCTGTTACTCTGTGAGGTTGTTGCCAACCTGTAAATTCTAGAATGAGCTTGAGCACTACCTGTTTTTCTCTCTCTCCTTACTTCTAGTCCAGCTTTTTTTTTCCAATTTCAATGAAAAAAAAAGTTCTCAGCTTCTCATACACTATCTAGGGCTGTGGTGGTGGGAAGAAATCCTGCAGGAAGGAGCAGGCACCCTGCAGATGCAAAGTTTTGCAAATGTTTGCAGAGAGCCACACTGAAACCGCAGCTGATTTCTGCAAAATTTTTGTTTTTGAATTACTTATTACTTAATGACATTCTGATGGTCAGTTAAAAATATATTCCTGATTTAAAAAAAAGACAATAATCTAGAAAAAATTAAATTCAGCATACGACAGATTGATGTTTTTCTGGAAACTGGTAAGAGATGCTGTCTAGTGAAGAAAGACAGGGGCTGAATATATTCATACAAAATGCTTTGGTTCAGTATCAAGTAATTAAATACAAATTAAATTGTGATATAAAACTGCTAAAGAATAACATTGGTGAATAATTTTTGCAAGATCTAAGCAATATACTGCCTTTTTTTTAAAAAAAAAAAAAGTCTTTATATATCCAAGTCCTGTAACTTGTCATGTACATCTGTGTCAATCTGTTATAGGCTAAGGAATTTAACCTTCATAGTCACTTCAAGTTTTGTGGTTAGCAGGGTATTTAATGCTAAACAAATAAAATAGCATGGTATATAAAAATTGACAACTTCAAAAAAAGAACACATTTCATGCAGAAACAAAATAAAACAAAAAACATACAAACAGGCAGAAAAGGCAGAAATGAATCCCCAATCTAAAATTGAACAAAAAAACAAGAGGGTAAAGAAGAATCTGCAGCTTGTCAGAATACTTAAGGTAGAGGGAGTGAAGGATGCAAGAGACATATATGAGTGGACAGAAGGCAGAAGGAAATAGAGCAGTGGGACTATCCAGGCCACTTAAGATGTAAAACTTGGGGACAAAGGAGAGGAAATGATAAATAGAGGAAGTTGCCCAAGATGAAGAAACAGACTGTGAAAGGATTCCAATTAAGGAGATTATGTGCACTCTAATTTCTGAGCATTGCTCAAAGATTTTCTTGGCAAAGTATATTATCAAAAGCTGTACTTCTCAGGCAGGCCAAAAAAAAAAAAAAAAAAAAAAAAAAGGATTGTGATATTGAATGGCCTATTTTATGGATGTTGCATTTATCAGCCTTTTTTCTAATATGTCCAATGAAACAGTTAAAAAAAAAAAAAAAAGAAAGAAAAAACTATAGGACATGTTCTTTCTGAATTCAATTGTAGAGCATCTAGCCATTTATTTCTTTTTTTTTAAATGACATTTCTGACTCTTCTATTCCAGTGACCGCTGTGCCTTCTCTTCCATTTTTCAAGGCTTATGAATACTCACAGCTTTTGCAGATTTCACAAAAAGATGGAGGTGAGCAGTACTTCTGAGAGAAACACACACACACACACACACACAAAAAAAAAAGTTATCTATTTAGATAACTTTCCTTGTGAAAGTGTGGGGGTGTGGAAGTGATAATGGATTGCTTAAAATATATTTTAGTTTGAATAAATTAATCTTTAAACCATTTCCTTTATATTTAAGCTTTTCCTGCATCTTGATTTTTTCTTGTAAATATGCAGTGAGATGTACTCTACATGAATAACATCTGTGAACTCAAGATTAATTTATACTGGCATTCATGAATCCTGGCTTTTTTTCAGCTATTAAAAAACTGTTGCCAGTTGGAAATTTTGCACTCAGACAAGAAACTCGACACCTATCACAGTCACTGTACATTTTGATACAAATGAGTGATTCAAATTCACTTCTCAATGAACTGAACACTTTGCTGACTTACAAAGTTACAAGATACAGTAACTACAGATATTTACCCAAAGCAATCCCATGTTTTATTAGAACCATTTAAGAGTTCTCACAGACCCACGCACATGCCTTGGCAGCCCCATACATCACAATTTCCCGAACATATAAAGCCTGAGGAACAGAAAAAGATGCAAGTTAGATATTCAGAAAATAGATCAGCATTCCTGCTCCTCACACAGTTGAGTCAAGTCAGATGAGGATGCTTGCCCTCAGGCCCAAGCAACATTGATTTTATAGTTACTGATGGTAGCTGAGGACATTGGCTAGGCGTGGAGGAACTGCTGGACAGCAGAAAAGAAGGGACTGAAGCAAGAATTATGCAAGGGAGAAGCCATCAAAGGTACTAGAAAGCACAAAGGAACGTTGACTGGAGTCGCCACTCTAGAATAGCTTAATTTTAAACACTAGCCATTTCCCTTTTACTATGGTAACTTTCAATAAAGGATTGGCTAGATATAGTAGTTATGTGTTAATCTGTAGTAGTTATCTAGTTAATCCTACCATAGCACTGATGAGAAACAACTGAAAGAAATAGGCAGAACATTACCTCAATTGCTACCTCCTAAATTACTTTTGAACGCAATTTGTACCTATATATATTTTAAGAAGCTACTGCAAGCACAAAAAGCAGCATTACACAGCCTCAGTTCTAATGCATGTGTGCACTAAAACCAATCATGCTTGGTAACTTAGTGATTTCTTTCAAAGGACTTTTTTTTTTTTTTTTTTTTTTTTTTTTTTTTTTTTTTTTTTTTGCAAAGTCTTCTTTCAGGCTTACACTGCTTACAAAAAACCTGCAAGATACTACAGGCCTGATCAATAACACTAGTAGTCAAAATTACTGCATAAGCTATCAGAAGATACTGTAAATATATTAACATTACCAAGCCTTCCCCAAACCCAAATGGTTCTACAGGGGAGCAGAAGCAAACACTTTTCGTTATGTAACTAGCTCTTTTTGTTGGCTGCAGACCAAAGCAAAGCTTTAGACATCTATGCAACTAGCAAGTATAATGCACTTAAAAATAGTTATCTCATTCAGTTCATTTTTCAGTTGTTCCATGCAGCTATATTACATTACTGAGGGAAAATAAATTGTATTCTTTTGAAAATTCAAGGTTTAATTAAAAGGTTGTTCATTAGCCAAATAGATTTTGTCACATGAAATTATTCACTGGCACGCTAATGGATCAGACAAATATCAGTAACTACTGCAGTCCAGCAAGCTCAAGGCTGCCAGTATTACATTTTCATTAAAAAATAAAATCACACCTTAGCAATTGTTGGCCATTCAGTATATAATTTTGCTTTGGAATCATCTCTGTTAAAATAGATCTTAGGCACACAGTCACTCTCACACTTGCTTCAAATTACATATACATTCAGGACTGTCCTCGAAAACGGTGTTGTTCTCTTTCAAGATGCAGTGACTAACGTAGGGCAAACCAAAGGACAACATTGTATGAGAGAATGACACTAAAATGCTATTGGTCGTATCCCTGATTCACACAAAAGGCAAACTTCCTGTTTTAAAATACTTTCATGTTCAACATGTAGATGCCAAAGGAAGCAAGTAAGAGCAGGAACACTTCTGTTGTAAGAGTGAATCTGTTAGGCAAATTTTGCATACTGGCCAAAGATCTCCAAATTAGTTTGTCCTCCTGACCTCTGTATTTGTAGCACCAAGTAGTGCAATAAGTTTCACTTCAGCAACTTTCCTACTAAGATAACACAAAAGGATATTATTCCAGTGGACTGAGGACCATAAAATCATTTTCCAGATAATCCCAACATGCTCTGTTAAGCTTTACAGTTTACAAGTCAGCTAAAGTAAACACTGCATTACACTGACAGAGAGCAAGTGCTAGCAATTTTTTTTTCATTTAATTTTACTTTAGCATTCAAAACTGGTATTAGTAATCGGGTTTTCTATGACAGTTAAAGTTTTATTTAAGAAATTATATTGATTTGGAATCAGCATGTGTTTATCTAAAGCAAAGACAAAATTACACTTAACTAGGAACATAAATGCAAATGCAGGTAGTTCTCAGAAGGAAGCATGCAGAATTAAGTTCAATTTTTAAAACAATGAATAAAGACAGACTGTGAAGAACCAAAACACAGGAGATTCCAAAGTTCAGAAGTGTTTTATAAGGAGTTTTTTTTTTCCTTCTCTTGAAAGTGTAATTCCATTTTTATGAATTTCACTGGATAATAATGTTTCTGCAATAAAAATAAACCAACATATCAATACACAATTTAGTGAGATTCAATTGCCTAAATGCAAGTCCTGTACGTCATTTCACATGCTTAAATTAATTCACCTCACTCCACAAAGGTCAAAGGCTCAGATTTGCTAGGCCTGTGCAGATACTCTAGGGCATCTAAAATTGCACTGCCTACTTAAGGTACCTCAACTGGTTCCTACTTTGACTTCCTGAATAATGCAGATGACGACTGCTATCCACCATTCCCTGCACAAGCGCTCTGAAGTTCACCAAATACAGACACCCTTGAAAATGCTCTTAAATAAAAGTGAAATCTGAAAATATGCATTTCCCACTAGCATGCTTCACAATAGTTTCCCCTGATGCTTTTGCTCCTTCCAAAGACAACATCCGAAGATGATGACATATAAGGAGACAGCATCTCAGTTATTCAGAATTCCCTCCCATTGTGTGTCCAGTGGTATTACAGGAAGTTTTCTAGAGTGTTTAAATAGGTGATGAGATCACTCCTTGTGACCATTAGCTTGCAGGAGAAACATGCAAAATAGGAGCTTCTTCCTTTTAAAAGGTACTGATAAGACAACAAAAGACACATGACGGAGAGAAGTGGCAGGAATAAATCAGAAGTGAAGGGGCTGTAAGAAAGTAGTAAGGATGACTGCTGTATAAGAAAAAGAAGAATTATGCTGTACATCTGGTTCACAAACACATTACTATCGCTATTAAAAACCATGGCTGTTTAAATACTAAGTATTATTTTATGTTGTTTTTAGTAATTGAGTAAAAGCATACCTGAATTTCAAGAAACACTTCATTTGCTTTGCTGGAACACCCAGCTGTCAGCCAAATTTGCACATCACATTTAACATCAATTTCCATGAGAGTTACACATAAGACATTTCACATGACAAAGCTGTAACTTCTATTACAATGTTAACTGCTTTCATGCTCCATCTCACTCACCAGCCACATTATTAATGCTTTAAGCCCAGGCTACGTCACATCCATGTTTATAGCCTGAGATCCCCTTTGAACCTGCAGTCACACCTAACCCACATGAAGAAAACTAACACTCCTTCCTCTGAGCAGAAAGGCTGGAATGACCAAGTCACACAGAAACCTGAGGAGAGGGAAACTGTCTGACAGCAGTGCTGCCATGAAGCTTTGATGGATGAGTACAAGGTCTGTGCAGACGTATGCTAGCAAGAGTAACCACACAATAATTTTTCAAGCGTGGGTTATTCTTTGAACTGCATGAGTACCCACACAGTGAGTCTCACAGAGCAAAGTGGAAAGGAGTACGACAGGAGGTGCTTGGCCTGGACCAACCACGCAATGAAAACACACCCTCCGTGAGTGATCTCATGAGAGCCATCCGCATGACTCCAACTGACATGCAATTACGCAGGGGAAGAAAAACATAGGGCTTGGAAGTAATTGAGTGGTCAGAAATACCATGCAAGAAGGCAAAAAGAACTATTTCATTTAATTCCAAGAAACAGACATCTGCACATTCTAGATGAATTCCTTTTGGAGTTGTTGGAGATGAAGTAATCTCTGAGAGATTTGATCTTTAAACGGAGATACTTCTCACTCGGTTGGCTGTCATTCTGGAAGTCTGAACTGATGTCAAACTATGCTCCATTTTCTGGAAACCTTTGAATGAAACCTTTTAGAAACCTTCAATCCTAAAGTTTTTACTGGCCATCAAAATATGAGGAAAATGGAAACAAATCTTTTGGATTTGGATTATAAATTAGTTAACAAGATTAGAAGATCAAAGATGGAAAAGTTCAAAATTTTTCAAACAAATAAACTGAAGGTACTCAAAAATATTTTTCCACCCAGCATAGGATGGCAAACAGCTTTTGTGCTTGCATAATTAAGCATAACCTGCATAATTAAGCATAACCTATATAACGAAATATAAAAGTACAGTACAAGTGAATCACAAGGAAGAGAAAACTGTTCTTGGAAATTCATATGGTGATTTTTGCAAATTCATAATACCTAAAACTACAGTTTCTCTGTGTGTCAGATTTAAAGGCTAATCTGTCATCATATAGTAGCAAAAATTGTAAAAAGGTCAATAGGTCATGAAAGAAGCATATGAGGGAAAAGGAGTGTTAAAAATTACAAATAAACACTTAGGTCTTATATGGCAGTTTTCTGTATAGCTAAAGCATATCTTTTGTTCTGGGTCCATTAGCTTAATTTTAATATTCACCCAGAAAAAATACATTTACAAAAGGCTGTTATCTGGCTGAAAGTTTCACAAATAAATTTTATTTTTGTTACAGTAAAGATCAGCAATTTCCAAAAGAAGAAAAAGTAGACTGGCATAGATAAGTATATAATATGCTCAAGTTTTAATTGCAATGGTAATTTGTAGAAAGACCAAACCAACCTCTCTGCCATAAATTCATTTTAAGATGTATTTTAAAATATATGTTTTGCAAGTTTGAATGTAGTTAGTTTTTCAAACAAGTATTTTCAACACTTCACTTACTTCATTGCTTCAGTTTAAGGCCAAATGAAATTCACTTTGAGGTTTGGGATTATTTTTTTATCCCCTTTTAAATTTCTAACTCTTCAAACTTCTATATTTGGCTACATTATTTACAAAATCTTTACTATGACATCTTCTGATAAAATTGTTTTAGTTTCCAAATAAGGACCACGCTCTGTGGCCTGTGCACAATGTAGACATTTGTTCTATATACAGCATATTCGTAAGTACCTTATTGACAGGAATGCACACTCTAGTGGATCTAATCTACGAGGCTTTGCACTACCACAACATGAAAAGGCACAACAGTAGCAGCTTTGAGAGTTACATGTGTCTGGAGTTATACAAAATCAGCAGGGGAAAGGAAATCATTACCTCTTTTTATTCCTTTCTAAAGGAATAATAATAATAAAAACTCTTAGGAATTCACTTTCCTAACAATGCTGAACACCAGAGTCAAGTAGGTGTTCCCCAAATTACAAAGAGCTGCACAAAATACTTACTTCATTGCTGCATAGAATGACAGAAGTTAATGTTTTTAAGTGTACCAAAAAACTTGGATCAATTTCTGCTGACCTTACTTCAGCATTTTAGGTTCCAAAAGGAGAAAAAAAAAAAAGTCTGCAATGTAATATGCAATGTAAGAATAAATAACTAAATAATCTGAATCTTATAAGTCTTCTCTAGCGGATGTAAAAATGGTATCATAGCTTAATTTCTCAGATATGGAAATCAAATTATTTGCCATAAATATACTGATTATATGTCCAGATCCCATCAACAATTTTGAAAAGCAACTAGTATTTTACAAACAAAACCAGGCCAGGCTGCAGGGAACAGGTCTGGACTTGCGGGTGAGTCCCTCTGCCCCCGCAGTGCAGCACGGCCACCTGCAAGTGCTACAGCAGCAGGCTTAGGGGGGAAAAGATGAATGAGAACAACAGATTTTTGCCTCCATACAACATCTAACTCAAAAAAAAAATAATAGTAAGTTCATATATTCATGGAAGTACAAAGTTGTTATTGGCCAGATTCCACAGTAGTATTTTTTTTGCTATTTTTATAGATGTTTATATAACAAAAGACCATTATTTCAATGCATAGACCTAGTAAGAATTGTTCTTTTTTATTCAGAAATGTTTGGTGGTTTTGAGTAAAAGACAGGAGAGTCCAATTCCCACTTACTGGGGAAGATAATCAGGAAATTATAGTAGCTACTCATAAAATAAATATATTGATACAGAAATCACCAACAGGTTACAAAATAGAAACTTAAAAGTGTTTTCTTCATGAATTCATTTGTTTTAGTACATATATAAAGTTCTTACAGCTTAATTTTCTAACCTATTAAAGAGAAAGGAAAGCCAACATGGTTACACAGGTTTGACAAGCCACTCATTAGCTATGCTTACAAATCTATAGCGTTTTGAATTATCAAAGGTATTTAATTTGACCTTTGTGTATGAGTAGCAAAGCAACTCTGAGCAATCTCTTGGGTCAATCTGGGATCTCTTGGTTCAGAGACTGTCATTCTATCTACAACAATGCTCAGCTGCTCCCTCACTCTAATATCTATAAATGCATAAAATAAATTCATTTAATTTATTTGGAATTTATCATTTTCCAAAAAAAAAAAAAAAAAAGCAAAAAAAGCAAGAAAATAAAATCATAAGAACTAGAGTATTTCAAAGCATCAAAATCCTTATCATACAGGATGCTACATAGCAGTAAATACACAGCATCACTCCGGTGAGGAACTGCGACTTATTTATTGCTCCTTCCTTACTCATATGTGGCTCTTGTATCTCTCAGCCTTTAAAATTCCTCTTGTAAAAGATATCCAACACTTCTCCACTCTTCTCCTCATCTCAGCAGTACAACACACAAGCTTGAAAAGGTCTTTTATAGTATGCTCTGGAAAAATCTTAATCAGCTAGAGGAATGAGAGGATCCCGTAACCTAAATTTAAAGCTAGTAATAATCTTATCCTCTCTCTCCTCCCCCCAAAAAGATACTCTGACAAACAATTACATACACTGTTAAATCACTAGATAGAATACTTTAATACAATGACTAAGATAACACATTAGCTGCTTCTAAATAGTATTCGCTAGTTACACCTATTAGTAAAATGTATCATTTTAGATTTTCTTAATGCCACACCTAATTAATGAAGTACAGTTTACAATTATTTCCTGATACACATACATAGCATATTTATTCATTACATATAATTTTAGTAAAATGAATATTCAAGTTCCATTCCTATAACCAAGCACCTTTTTAGTGCACCTTTTTATAGCACCTTTTTAATGGGGAATATGCAGAATTTTGCTGCCGCTGTAACAAGTTTGATTTCATCCAATATCAAAACATGCACTTTTCAGAGATAAAATATCCAAAAAGCAGCTATCACAGTTTTTAAAATTCCTACATACATTTTTAGCTTATACTTACATAGGTGAGTACTTGAATTTGAGCTCAGTTTATATATCATCCTGTTCGTCAGGAAAAAATATCAGCGGAACCATTTCTATTGACTTGTGTTGTTTTTAATCGATATGGAAATATACGCACATTTAATATATTACAACTTCCATGTTATGTCAGTATTTAATTTCAGGACATTCTTCGTCCATATAATGATGAAAAAACAAGTCCACTTCATTATAAGCGTCTTAAACGGAGTGCATAGACTGGAACCAGTGTGAACGCACTGGCCTTTTATCCCACAGAACACAAAATTGTTAATCTATGATCAACATAAAACATTAAGCTGTCTCTGGTTTTCATTCCAGTTTAATTCACTTGGTTTCCCCTCACTGATTGCCTTTGACTGGAAAGTCACATGTTACAGAGAGACGAAAATATAACTGTTGCTTAAGTGTGTCATGCTGGGAAGTTATTCAACCAGAACAGGAGCTATTTGTTCACAGCATCTCTCAAGGTCAGCCTTCAGAGGGTCTTTTTAACTCTGAGACTTGGCTTTGAACTTCTAGTCTTGTCGACATTAATTTTCATCTGCTATAAACCTACAGTTTCAGTGCAGCATGATTATATTGTTAACACTGCTATAAGGATTTTAGCTTTATTGGTAAGAAATATTAATGATCTATTATCATTACAGTTGTGGTCACTAATATTTGCTGTGTATTAGACAGGCAATAGCTGCAAAGATCTCAGAAATAATTACCTCTAGCTTAGTCGAACTGAGTCTTTAGGTGTAACAGTTCCCATAAAGATACCAGAGACATGGCAAGATTTTAGATTGGACAAAATGAAACTGATTTGGAACAAAAGTGAATGGAATTAACAACAGTGAGATCGGTGAATTTGTCAGAGATGATAACCTAGAGGAAAGATATTGAGGAAAAACAAAAATTATGACTGCTCCCTCCCAAGTGAGCATTGTATTGAACTATTTTAGCTCTACTAAAACAATAATAGATTGAATATGAAATTTCATTATTGTTCACCTAGATTGTATTATAGAGAATTATTTTGTAGTTGCAGTAGGAAGGCACTGACCTTAAATGACCAATGTTGACTTACAAGATCTAAGTTTGCTTCCAAACTTTTGAGCATTGCTATAATTAATCTTATAAATTTGATGCGTTTATGACCTCTTTCTTTGCTTAGAAAAACTGCAAGATATGATTCTGGGATATTCACTCAGATTTGGAAAAACATTGAAAATCTAATTTCATTTAGCAATTTATTTTCTTTTCTCATTTTTTACAACTCTCTGTCCATCTCTTCATTCTTTAACTCCTTCATCTTCAAAAGACATGCTCTCTGAATGAGCTGTTTTAGTGAAGAAACACCTTCAGGTATATTACTTTCATGTGAATTACTTGGGAGAAACTACGCATCGATGTTGACCTATATGCAAACTTACCGCATGAAATACATATTTCTTGTGGACAGAACTCTATAGTGTTTTCAAAATGCTCATTAGCAATTCTCTGAACCACTTCAATTAGAGAAGATATTTATAAACCCATGCCTTCCTTATAAAGGGAACATCAAACCCAACATAATATCATCTGTCTCCTGTTGAAAGAACCTTCAAACAGAGCTTTGTTTATATTAAACTTCATTTTCCAAAACCATGGGACAGGAACACATCACAAGATCTTGTTGCTGAATTTCTCTTGCTTTGTTTGCTCCTCTTCTACTTAAAGAATTAGTTACATTGGGGAAATACAAAATAAAATTCAAATAGTAACTTTACTATTTTTTGTTACCTCCACTAAATATGTAAGCTAACGCCTTGCCTCCCTCCCATTTTTCCTAGAAGCAAATTCAAAGCTGAGGCCTATTCACGTGATACCTTTGCCTGTTATTTTAATGCTGGAGGCTTAAGTTTGTAACTAGCAACATGCAGAATGAAGACTGCAACTGGCAAGTCTTGTAGAAGTAAACAGTTTTAATTCACACATAGACAAATCAAGGTAAACACAGATGAACCCAGGAAAAAGTTATTGAAGCTGAGAGTGAGGAGGGCTCTCAGAGCATGGTTACAGAAAAGTCCTTTTCAATCACGAGAAGCTGAAGTATCCTGATGAATATGTAGCTTAGTACTTTTTTTCTTAGAGCAATTTAAGAATAAAAAGACACTCAAGTATTTCTCCATAACACCATAAATATCCCTTTATCATTTCAAGTATTCTCATCATACGTTAAAACTGTAAAATGGATCTCTCAAAGATAGCCACCAGCAGTGGGTATGTTTTCAAACAGCATACCTAGCAAATATATAAAACTACCACCATGGTCATTTTTGATTGTGTCCTCAGATACCCGTTACCTAGAGCAACTTAGATGCCACAAAATTCGCACAGCAATAACAAAGCAAACACAGTATCCTCCACATAACAACCTGCAAGGATAGATGCAGCTGCAATTGGGTCCTTAGTAGTCAGTTACATTAAATGATTTTGAGAAATAATCTGTGGATACCTTTCCCACATCACAATAATTGTTATAACTTTCCAGACTAAAAGGAAAAACAAAAAATCCCTTCACTTCATCTTTCTTCCTCCCTTCTCTTCCTTGCTTTCTCAAAATCCTCTGCAACATACTGACTTCATGGATCATCAGCACGACTGGAATTTTTACCCCCATGCCACACATCAGGTGACAGATGCTTGTGCATTTTCCCACAAAATGTGAATCCTTTCAACTCCAACTTGTCCTGCTTCATTTGTTTTGTGATACTTCATTCCTATTCTCCATTCCAGCAAAGACCAGACTACCCAGTCTGTTCCAGTCCCCTTTTCTCAACTATGTTCTCTTACTTCTAAGTCTCACTGAGCTATTACTAAGTGGGCCAACTCTTATCTGCTAAAAAAAATCCCACTCTCTCTGAATCCTTACCCAGTTTCATTTATCTCTATTTGCCATTCCCAACAGTTTCTGTTTTAGCCAATGGAAGCCAGTTTTGGGATGCAACCGAGATCTGAGATCTAATTATTCTCTCTTGCCAGCAGGGATCTTCTCCTTGCCCCTTCTGCTCTTTAGTAGGGTAGTCGCCTTCCCTTCCTCACACTAGCTTTGGGTTTCGGCAGGCTGCTCGTGAGCCAATTCAGCTCGCTAAAGCAGCAAAAGCTCTTCACCCCTCTCTTTGCTGGCTTTGTTTTCAGCTTGCTTGGTGAACTGACTCAACTTGCCAGGAGGAAACATGAGCACTGAGTTGTTTCAAGGTGTCACGGATAATGAGAGAGACGGCCTTGGCCGCAACAAGGCAAGACAGGGAAGAGAATAGACCTGTCCCTTTGAATATCGTAGGCTCAACCATATTATCTGGCACTAGCTTTAATCACTCTGCTATGCCACACACAGTGGTTTCAGTCCCCTATAGTCCTTCTAATTTGCAATGCCTGTGTTTAAATCAGATATATTCTTCTTTCACAACACCTAGATACGAAAAATGAGTAAACTTACTTGGCTGAGAGGGTTGCAACAACATCACTCATCTCATCCATTCTCTTTCTTGCATTCTCCCTTCCTCCTTACATTTTTTTTTTCTTTTTATACACAGCAGCATTTTTATATATGAGGCATGTTGAGTGACGCAACCCAGACTTAAAACAAGGCCACTCTCTTGGGATGGTGCGATATCTCTTCCAACTTAAGTCATAAATGCTGTGTCATAAACAGGGATTTTTTTTCCACATTTCCTGCTCTGACAATCAGATTCACTTCAATAACTGCTAATACCACCACTAATCTTCCTGTCTCCAACAACACTTAGTTAGACCGCATGTGAGCGTCATTCTATATTAAACAGCTCTGGCAAGTTTCTCCCCAGGATTTTAAACCTAATATTACCATGACAGAGAAACATAGTTACAAACTGAAAGGGTTCAGAAAATCTTTCCCTGAGACAGGTATATAGGGATGTTGAAGATAGTTTTAAAAGAAAACTTGAGTACTGAGGAGTGAGAAAACTAATGTATTTGTATGTTAAAACAGAACGGGCCTCCTAGAGAAAGACATATTTCTGAGGATTTAGTAAATACCCTTTTATAAAAGATTTAATGCTAGCACTTTTGTTCTTGTTGCTTGATGCTAAAGAGATTATTATTTCTTGAAAGCCTTAATTTACGCTTAAGCTTTTATTTTGAACTTTGATAATTCAAATGGAAGTACTGTATACAAGACCAGGAATGTTAATTCCTAGACCCATTTACCAAGAAAATTATATAGTAATTATTTTTGAACTAGAAATTCATCTCAGTTAACTATTAACTTGCTTATATAAAAGCTGTGGCAACTGTTATATTTCAATAGGAAGACCCTATACTATCTATATTTTTAAGCTAATTATGGACAGACCTTTGTGCAACAAAACTATGATCCTTATGTCAAACATTTGCAAATCTGCTGAAAAAAGGCTGTTTTTGCTATAGCAAAACACAAACCAATCAAGAAGAAAGCACATAACTAAAGGCCCTCTGCCTCAGCTAACTGCCTCTGCTCTGGCTATAAGAAAGTGCTCTGCTTATCCAGAGAGTGAAGAACCTTAGGATTTAAACAACTGAAAGAGAGAATAAGAAATTATTTGTAGAGCTGCATAATGAGGCTGATTCATTATTTGAACTGCAAAATTCAGAGGTTTTGCACTTAAAATACTTTAATCCATTCTTGAAATTTTCCCAGTACAAAGCTACATAGGTAATTAAAGGTCCCAAATGTTCTTCAATATTAAATTACATCATCACAAACTGTGACAATAGTATAAATTTGAAAAACTGTTCCTAACTGCACATTTAGGGCATAAAATAAGCCAGCTGACTGTTTTCAACCAGCTGACTGATAGACAACTGAAAAGCCCCACTAAAGATAAATTTGAACAACTGTCTGTATTTTACTGTTCCTGCATGGGAGGAAATTGGTAAGCATCCAACCAGCATCACATTTTTTCTCTACATAAATCTCAATATCACTTACACTGCCTAAACTTTGAGATCTATCATTTGCCCTACTGTACTATGATCATTTACTTAGACTTATGTCAGGTTAGAATGGTACAATCAACACATCATTGTCAGTAAGAATGATTTCAACTGTTGCTAGCAGCAGTACAGAAAATTCTATTATCCTAGATCAAGCAGTTTTATATATGCAGGCAATGTAGGAGACTTCCTTAGAGCCTCAGTAATTTCTGCATATGAATAGCAGTGCTGGCACGCAGTCATACATGAAACTAAAATAGAACAATACTATTGCATCTTTCAGAAAGCTGCACTGGTATTTTCTACCTGTATTAATGTTGCAAGACAGTTGTAAACAGGAATTAAGGTCTTGTTGTGTTTGCACGTCAGACTCCACACAAAGATGTTCCACTTAATAGCTAGGATTTTGGGTCTTTTTTTTTTTTTGAGGAGTAAATAAATACACGGCATCACAATTGGTCCAGTCCCACGTGTAGGGGATGATAAAGAATGATAAAAAATACTAATAAAAAGAGTGAGGAAAAGATTGAGCCATCCTACTTTTGTTCTTTTAAGGAGATTAAACTTTCTGCTGATTTAGTGAGCTAAACCAACTCACCAAAAGATACGATTAGCACAAGAAGTAATGAAAGGGATGGGACACCACACCATAACAGGAATCTAGTAAGGAAGAAGGACAACTTGGCACCTACCTTTCTTCTTGTTAGGGAGAATTTGCATTGGATTAGTCAACTTGTCAAACAGCACTAAATAAAAATTTCTCCTTGCTTCCTTTTTAAGATTAGAGAAAATTATTTTATTTGCCTTGAAAATTCTAAAGGTTGCAAATTAGTATTTTATTCCCTTTTATAGTGAAATTCTGTCATTAGACATTGTGAGCCTTCCTTGTAACACATACAGATCAGCATAAGGCACACCTAGACCTCTGTAGCTCTGATAGCCTTTCCATTTCACAGAACAAGAAAAGAAATATCCGTTTTGAAGTTACGTCTAACCAAGGTTGCTGCCCAATATGCAGCACCTTTATGTATGTTTATATTCACAGTATATATCTACGTATACACCCATGCATATTATTCAAATACAGTCTACATGACTCTTGCACGCAATACTTTTAAAAGCAAGCATTTTGTTATTAAAGAATTTACATCAACGTTTTGTGGTTAAATTTTCAAAACTCTAATCCTATATTTAAGACCATGTAAGTTAGCTTGTTCATATAAAATTCAATCTGTTAAGTCAGAGTAAAAAGAATGCCTTAGATAACAAAAGTTAAGTAGAACACAGGAAAAACTAAGGAAAAATAAATAAAAGATAAATAAAAATAAAGGAAAACAAATATGCAAACATTTTTTCCACTTTTTCTTTTACATAAAAATGTTTATCTAATTAAAGTATTATACTAACTGATATATTAGCATGACCTTCTTAGTAAGTTAGGAAACCATATGTAACTAACGATGAAAGAAATGCTAAAGCTTCATGTTTCCTGTCTGAGCACTTACTTAACTTGGGTTAAGAGGTCATTCACTAACAAATACAAGCTGACATAAAGCAATGCATTTGAAAGTAACTCTTAAAAAGACACTTTTTTATTTTCCCTTAAGCAGTTCTTCAGTCCTAGGCAGTAAAAAATATTTTCACTGCAAACACGTAATACTAGACTTTATTAATAAATATTAAAGCATTCACCTGGCATTTTCATGGTTGGTCAATTCTGCTAATTTAAAAATGCATGAAATAGGACTAACCTGGACGGAAGTGCAGCTGCGTCTGGGCTGTGAATTTTTCTTGGACAGCGCGCCTCTCAAAGTGCCTTGCAGTTGCATTCTGATGGAGGCCTGGTTGTCTGATGGCAAATCCCAGGTCTCCAGGGTCAGAGAACTTCAGATAAAACTGTGGCTCCAAATCATTGAAAGACAGATTTATAGCAGCGTGTCTCCCACCACAATAGTCACTGAACATAGATTCTTCCTCCTGGTTCTGTGCAGGCAATGGGAGAATCCGATGATGCAGCTGTGGGCTAGGCAATCTTGAAGATAAAGGAGAAGGAATAGGTGACATTTGTTTGTGTGAATTAGATAGTGGATATGAATTACTAAAAACATTACTCACTGCTACTAACGAGGGTGAAGGCAGCCTTTTCTCTTCCAGTTTAAGGTTATTACTTGTCTGAGAAATATCAGGACACTCATTTACAGGCAGGTCCAAAAACAAATGTTTGCTGCTTCCCCCGGATACGGCGGTTCTTTTCTCAGAGGCCGAGGTGGGCAGGTTTCTGTCTGCTCTTGGAATTTGTTGCAGTCTCTTCCATTCTGCAGCCTCATCTAAACTGTCACTCCGGATAACTTTCAGCAGGGCTTTATTGACTGCTCCCACAGGGTTACGTGACTCATCACGAGCAGGCATTCGCTCTCCTTTGTACTGCAAAGCAGAGTCATCGCGCTCCTTCTCCGGCGGCGCGCGCCTTCTGGAGGCGCCGGTGGCTCCGGCTCCCGAGGACACATCAGTGCTGGGTACAAACGCGCTGCCTGCTGCTGCGAGAACAGGAGAAGCAGTTGCTTTATCTCCCTGAAAATCACATAAAGGCTCTGCGTGGGTTTTTACGACCTTTTTAAAACAGTCTCCTGAGTGTTGTGCTTTAGCAACCGCTCTGACTGGGGGTTTCTCCTTGCCCCCCTGTTCAGTACACTTGTTACCTTTCAAGCGTTTCGCAGATATGGATTTATTTAAGGGCTCAGTTTTGTTAGACAGTCTGTCCTGATGTAAGTTTTCCAAAGTGACACACTGCTGTACTTTCCTAACTTTAGGAATACTTTCTCCATAATCCAATAGATCAACTGTAGCCATGCCATTGCTGCTTTTGGACACAGAACCGGATATATCAGCATCCAATTTCAAAGGTTTATTGCTTTTGAGAAAATACCCCTCTTTCATCCATCTTTCTGGTTGCATATCTAGTATTAAATCATCCTTATCTTTCACTGTTAGCCAACCAGAGGCAGAAGAGGAGCTGGACAATCTCCTGGTGCGAAATGTTGCAGAAAACTTCTCATTTTCCAATGGCATGTCTTTTTCACTCAACAAAGGAGGATGTTGTTCGCGTACCTTTCTTTTCCCTTTCCTCTGTCTGGATTCCTCAAAGTTCTCTTTCCTTCTGTATTTCCTTTTTTTCTCATGATTAAAATTGTCTTTATTGGTAGAATCCAGCAAGAATTCCTGGTGATGCATAAAACTGAAGTTATCATTATCTTTAAGTTTTGAGCCTCCAGAAACATTTTGTAGCTTTCCCTGATGATTTCCCTTGCTACTGCCCAGAATATGATGTGATCTCAAGAGAGTAGACAACAGTTTTTCCTTTTCAGCAGTTAGTTTGAACAGTTCAATGAGAACGTCTTTCGTGGTAGTTGGCTTGAAATAAATATCTCCGAGGTTTTCCTGTGGCTGTTCTCTCAGCTCCACCTCCTCTGATCTCTCCCTTACCTGATAGCAATCACAAAAACGTTTACTTGCTCTGTCCAAAGTTACACAGCGCTTGTAAGTAAATCCTCTGACTTGTCCCTCTGGAAGGTAGAAGCTGATGTAACAAAGCTCCATAATGGGGCTGTGCAATTGCAGGATGGTATGAGTGCCTTCCATGATGCTGGCCAAATTAGTCACTCGCGTCAATTATGTGCTAAGTGTTTCAAAGCTTGCATGACATAGCACTCGAGGCAGGGAATGGATGGGAGGCATCTGACTAATCTTCAGCAATAGTATTGTCTGCTGGGAAAGAAAAAAAAAAAAAAAAAAAAAAAAAAAGAAAGAAAGAGAAGCCTGTCAAACTTGATTATGGCAACTTTAATATGACAAATAACCAACCCGCAGAAGCACAATTTTCTCTCAATATTTTCTGATACACATCTTTTACCTTGAAAAATCTGACACAGAAAGGATGATATAGCTAACACTCACAGCTGGAATTATAATCCTTCTTCCATACATCATCCTCCTGTCTCAGGGGATATCAGTCAATGCTCTTACATAAGATCACAATATGTTCACTAAACCACCTGTTTCAAAAAGGATTTACTTTTTAATGCTTCAACCTATTACCCCTCGGTGCTAAAACTTAACTTTTGATGAACATTTAGACAAATAAATCATAAAAATCATATATGCTACCTTTTTTACACAGGCTAACCAGCAGCATAATCCTGGCGCTATCACAGTATAAAGAGCTCTCCATACTTAATTCATAATAAAACATTTTAAAACATCAAAAAGGCTGCAAATTTTGACCTATATGAGCGTATGGACCTACCTTGGCATCAAAAGATGCAAGGAGAAAAAAAGTGGTTCTGTCTATTTGGTAAGCATACTTAAAGCAATAGCAAGGCTTGTTAGACAAGGTAACATATAAGTTTATTTTGATCAAAAATAACTCTAATATTATAGGCAGATTTATTGATCTTTTTCATATCGTTTTCCCTGCACCACATTATATCATCTTAATATAGATGTATATATATTTATGTTCTTTTATATAACATTATAGAAGTTGGTTTACTCCTTTCGAACATTAAATTGGCTTTTTATCCAGAAAAAGCTCTTAAATCACAGGTAAAATGGAGCAGTCTGCAGCTGTTAAGAAATACATAACTAATAGAGAAAGAGCTCAGCAATAAATCCATCAGCCTGCAAGACTGGAGCGCACCTGCTCCAAAGCTTCTCTTTGTTGAAAGGCACGGGGATTCAGCTTTCAATACCTAAGCTCATCAGAAGTTTCTATCATCTCAAAATAGCTGAACTTAGTCTTAGGTAATGATAATTATATCAAACTGCTATGTTGTCCTATTTTTTCAATACTGAAATATTGTATCAGTTTGTGATACAAGCAGAATCTTAGCTCAGAAGCATTTATCCTACCAGCAAGTAGTTATTTTTTGCAATATTTTTAATCTCGTTAAAACATTGCCTCTAATTTATAATAATTTAAATAATTCCAAGCTTTTCATTTACTTTGAGTAGGATCACTACATGCTAGTCAAATATTAACATGGTGCTCAGTCCTGCAAAGACCATGTGTATTCCTTCAAGTAAGAGGAAACAGTCTAAGGAGACAGCCTAACAGTACAAAGAATCTTCTGTCAGGGTCACATCACCTTTATTTTGTTCACAGCAGCCCATAGTTAAAGTGGCATGAATAAGGTTGAGATCTTCCAAACCCACCTGGGTGCCACCCTGTGCCACGTGCTCTAGGTGTCCCTGCTGGAACAGGGGGTTTGGACTAGATGATCCCCAGAGGTCCTTTCCAACCTCAACCTTTCTGTGGTTCTGTGATGATAATGACGAAGTGCAGGAATAGGACGGGGTAGGAAAAGCCCAACACTTTAAATCAGTACTGCTGTGGAAGACTGGCTTGTTGTTTCATAGACTCACACACAGAAGTAAACCCATTAAAGAACAACTCCATCACAGCAGCTCATCATCTCTAAACTGCTCAACATCCAACTGTAAAAAGCCAAGTAGTAGGGCCTTATGGCCCTTATGCTACCTTCCGCTACCACCCCTTATGGTAGCAGTTTGCCATTGCACCAAACTGCACCTTGAGTCAAAACGCAGAGATTTCAAGCTAAGTGCTTTCAGACAAGTGCCTTCAAAATCTAATATGCTTAGCCTGGATTCTCACAAAAAAAGGGCAATGTATATAAAATTATGTGAACTATGTGTTACCACTATGCCTCCCCAAAAAATGATGTCTTCAGGCCAATATTTTTTAAATACTGCCAGGACTGTACTGTACACAGATAGCAATTTAGTTTAATGTTATGAAACTGTTATTTAAAAATAACAGCTAGTGTTCAAGTTTGCTATTTGAAAGGTGCTCTTAGAAAGCCAGATCTTCACCGCTGCAGGAGAGCTCACCTTGCTCTGCACGACGAGCTGCCTTCCTCCTTTCCCTGATGTTTAAGCAAGCAAGAATGGGAACTCCTTACTTTCCAGGTCCTTCACAGTACCTGACTGCTATTAGGTGCTATTTTTCTGTCCTGTGTTATATAGCTAATTAATACACCCATATCTATCTATATCTCTCTATGAACAAAGGTAGAATAGTAGAGAAAGAGACAGAAGGATCCAAGTGCAACAGTAGCATTTATTTGCTTGTAACAGGAATAATAGGTTTACTAAGTGCCCACTTGTTTAAGCACCCCAAATAGCTTCAGAGAATCTCAGACAAGTGTATCATTTGAATTACTAACAAATGGTAACACTAGAAAGATCAAAGTGATTATCTCTTTGCAAAGACCATATGTTACAGCTCCTTGCAGAAGCTTAGACATAAATATTTCTTAACAGCAGCATTCACACTACAATCCTATATTCTGTTTACTGAAACGTGACAAAGACTTCAAGATTACTGAACCTAATTGTACAAATGTAAAAGTTTAACTATACTGTATCCTGTTCGCAATAGCAGCTTAAAATTTCTTTCTTCTTGACTTCACAAGCATGAGCTTAAGTTAGCAAAGAGTCTATGCCAGACATTAGAATCGTGTTATTAAATTAAAAATCTCATGCAATGGCACAAGAGCAGTCAGGCATATTAAACAGTCTTGCCAACAAATTACTGCAATGCATGACAGGATAACATAGAACATAAGGTTGAAAGTCATCAAGTTAATCCACAACGTAGAGTTTTGAATACAGAGAAAAAAGAAAAAAAAAAAAAAGCAAATTTAAACAAAATAGTAATAATAATAAGGAAATCATCAGGAAAGCATGTTAAAATGTCTTGGATCTTAGTAAAATCTCCGGTTACATCATTCTGTACAAATTAATGTAGCACTGGACTGAGTCCATAAAACAAAGTAATTCTGCTTTCTAAATATAATATATTTGTAATCTGAAGAAAAGGACATCTCAGTCTTGAAATTTAAAACTGCCACTTAAAAATGTAATCTACATATTGCTGTAAAGTCAATTAAAGTTGTTTTAACATATTTCTGGATGGCCTACATAACAGAGTGAGAACTTAGTACCTCATTAGAAGTAAAAATATTTTCAGGCACCAAACTTGCCTGTTCTTGTTCTCAGTCTTTTACAGAACATTGTCTCATTTGAATTAGCCATAAGAAGCTAAAACCAAAATTTGCTATTACATATAACATGCAAGATGGAGAAAAAAAAAGACAATAATTCTGATATTGGACTTGTCAGGATGGGAAGTAAATGTAAGCAGAATGCATACCCATACAACCTGTTCTCAGAAATTGTTTTAAAAAGTCTAGACCACAAAACCCAAATTATATTGAAATTATTGATTCCACTAATAGCTTAAAGTATTTGTGATGTGATAATTTTTTTTTCCATATGATGGTAACCAGTTATGTCAGTCTATAGTGTAAAAGTTATTGAAATGCTTGGTTTAAAACAGTGGATTTCTGCTGATAGTGATGCTGCTATCAAGAATGACCCCTTATACGTATTTTTCTTTCTATGATTTGAGCCAAGCAACCTCCAATATATGCCAGACAGAAAAAAATAGTCTTTCTACTACAACCATGTAAAAATAAGGCAAGGAATCTTTTTTTGCACCAAAATACAATATTTGTGCTATGTGTCAAATCTAGTAGATTTACAGTGCCATTTCAATATTATTTATTCAACACAACCACAGAAATCTCTGCATTCAACACCCTGTCTAAAGCGTTAAAACAAGCAGAGCTCCTGAGCAAAGTTGCAAGTGCAGTCAGTAGATCTGGGGGCAAATCAACTCTTTTTACTGACCTGCACTAACTCATGAGCCCTTCAAGAAATAGAGAATTAAAAAGTTATTGTAAAAGCACAAAAATTCAAAAGGATATATTTGCATTTCTTAACAATGGTTACTTACACAGCTGCTTAGATCTTCATAATATTTTCTCTGATTAGTTAAAAGGATATTTTAAAATTATGCTCCCTAAAACGCATCTTTTAACGTCTTTTTCCTATATGCTTTTGGGACTGAAAGTAGAATGGCATAAAAAATACAAAAAAACTCAGAGGAACGTAGACAGAAAAATGAGGAGGAAAGAAGATATAAAAGTGGTCAGCACACTTAGTGCTAGAAGTCTTCCTTCTCAAATACAAAACTTTGATCAGCTAAATCTCTATCCTTGCTTCCAGCTGCTGGAAGCAAATCAATCTTCCATCTAAGTAAAGTAAGATATTTTCCTGTGAGTGCTGCTCTAGCATGCCCATCTTTCTGCAATTAAAAAAAAAAAAAATCAGGATATCCTCAACTCAGAAACTAAGAACATACCTTTTATTACAACACAGCAAAATATTGTGCCAAATAATTTTTCATCTCTCCTCCAAAAGGTAAAACCACAGCTTTAAGGGACTAAAATTTCTGTTAGTCCTATACAGGACCAACATGAAGAGTAATTTTTTCTGCTGGACCAGTCTAGATTGTAGGTCAGTGGGAGAGACTTTGTAAGAACTTTACCATTAGCTGAGATTTAAAGGTAAACAAATATAAGACTTTCAGGTCCACAAAAAATTAGACTAGACACAATCTTTTGATTTGCAAAGCATCAAAAAGCTTTTTAGGTGAACTAATGGTGCCCCCATCACAAAAATAGAAACTCCAGATCATCTGGCGCTCTCGATGCATTAGAGCCAACCATATTTTCCAAGGTATGCTAACAGCAAAACAGGTAAATCCTTCTGTCTATCAGAAATCAAAGGTTCCCTCATGAAAGGCTGTATGATATACTGGAATAAAGGGGAAAAGTTTCTCCTTTGGAAAATTACTTATATTTACATATATATTTATATTTAAATATTTATATTTACTTATATTTATATTATTTTTTAATTACTTATATATACAGTGAGGGTGACAGAGCCCTGGAACAGGCTGCCCAGAGAGGCTGTGGAGTCTCCTTCTCTGGAGATCTTCCAAACCCGCTTGGATGCAGCCCTGTGCCACGTGCTCTAGGTGGCCCTGTGTGTGCAGGGCGTTGGACCCTTCCAACCTTAAGCATTCTATGATTCTATGATTTTAAAATAAAGTCAAAGAATACATTTTAAATGTAATTTGGAGATGAGCAGCATTCTGATAAATGATCTTTTTATACTTTTTGAACAGATCTATTTAAGTTATATTCTTCAAATAATACTTGTTTATAATGACATATGGACTACCAATAAGAATTCCAGTACTATAAATTCCCCCCATAGTATATGCATTTATAAAGATTCCCAAATTGTTGTCTCAGGAGTATCAAATATATAATATAGGTTTGATAGGTGAGAAACTGCAAATTCAGCACCAGATCCTCACTAGTCAAATTCCTCAATGGCCTAAGTGGCACAAAATAAACCATTTATGAGCATTCAGCTTCAGAACCACAGAAACATCAAATTTTTGAAGATTTTTTTAGATGATCAGAAGCCATAATTAATCTACTAAAAATAACAATGACAAAAAAACCCATAAATATATACTAAAATAGCTACAAAAATCAAAGTGTTGAAAATGCCAATCAGTATTTTAAAATCACTTCAATCTACTGAAATAGCAGCAATTTTATTTTTGCTCCCCTCTCCCTTGCAAGAAACCCCACAAACTCATAAACCCAGAGTGCTATTCTTCTTCATTACTAGAACAGGGAAAATTCTGTCTACTTCATGTGGAAGTAATAGAAGTTTATGTTTGAAAGGAGAAATAATTTCTCCATTTGGTATATGATCATCAGATCTGAACATTTACAAACTCACAGAATCACAGAAAGCTTGAGGTGGAAGGGACCTTTATATCTCATCTGGTTGAACCCCCTGCTCAGGCAGGATCATCAAGAGCAGGTTGCTCAGGACTGTGGTCATTCAGGCTTCCTGTATCTCCACGGATGGAGACTCCACAGCCTCTCCAGGCAACAGGATCCAGGGCTCAGTCACCCTCAACATTCACTGTCAAATACTCATAAGTAACTTTTTTTCAGAAGGAATGTACTTTCCTGTCAGCTCTAGTTTTGAAAGTGGAAATCAAGGAAGAAAGTAATTGCATTGATTCAACAAAGAATGATGCCTTTGTGAAAGAGAGGCTGTGTGTATAAATTGATTCCTGGAGAATATAGAAATATTTTGATTAGGGAAACTGAAGTGGAAGTACAGTAGGAATATGGAAAGATGCTAATGGAAGTCCTGACATCAAATATGAACACTCTTTTGCTTTGTCTCTTCTGCCCACCATACTTCCTGAACATAAACCAAAATATCTTTATCTGTGCTAGTAAATTTGTTGCAATTTTAGTTACAGAAGGCAAACCCTGTTGACTCAAGACTAACATAAAAATTCTCTTCCTGCTATAGTCTAGCGTGTTGTCTTTTTTTCTAAAGGGAACAACATACCCTCATTCCTACCAACAATCTTTTGGTACAGTTCAACTTCACTATAAGAACTATTTGTCCCAAAGCTGTTTGAGAAATGTGACTAATTTGCAACAAGTTACCAAATGATATTTCCATCACAAACTCAGGCATCCTACTGCTTAAGAGGTTATTAATAAAAATGCTGCGTTGGGTGTGCTAACTGTGATAAATCTCTAATGTAATAAATGGTAAAACCACAGACACTAAAGCAAAGAAAGAATGAAGGCAATCTGTACACATATCTCAAACACATCAGTCCTAACACAGTAACAATCTGTTTGAAGCAGAATGTTTCAAGAGATAAAGTATTTAAACAAACAAAACCCCTCTGCACTTCAGCCAGGTTTTTACATTCTCCAGCTTGCTCCTGGGCAATTAGTGGGGAAAGGAGCAAAGGAAGATGAGTTAAGCACTTGGCTTCCATTATTTTTGCAATATTTTTCCAATCTTTTTCTGACTGTTAAAAAAAATAAATGCTAAGAAAAGTACCACTAAGAACATTGCATTTCAGGTAAAGACATGTTTAGCATACTGGATTTGCAGCAAAATGCCAATCCAGACTCCAGTCTTATAAATAAGGGAGTTTTTTTTTCCAAGCAATCTCAACACATTGGCTTACAAAATTAAGGATACTAAACAGACCATACATGATCAAAAATATCTTCAGCATTTACCTTACTTAAGGCCAACAGACATCATAGTACTTTAGATAGCGAGGCTGCTGTCCTGGCCCCAGTCTAGAGGTCCAATCCCGCAACAATAGTTCATTATTACCTTCATGAACAAAGAATCATCCTCACAATATCCCTGGTCATGTTCTCCTCATTTTTTTTTACCACCTAAGGGAAATTTGGAAGGGCTCAAATACCAAATACAATACTATCTTTCACTATATTTAGCCAACATATAGGCATACTGTTACTTTTTCGAGGGATTAAAATGAACTTAACATCTCCCCAAACTACCCAGAAATATCATTGCTGATTTTAGTATTTTTCCAAAGCTGGAAATTAAAATGAATGTTATGACTATTTCATCTATTCTAAGATAAATACAGGCTTTGTTTCTCAACAGTAGTATTAAATGGATATTCTATGCTTTATTAATTATGCATTAATGTTAAAGATAGACCTTATTCAAAGAAGTAAACCTCTCCTACATTTTCTGTGCCTAAAATGAAATAATATAAAGTCTTAAAGTTTAATAATGTTCATAGATGTGTTTACAGGAACATGTGGATAATAGTCAGCTGAACTCATGAAGTGATGTAAAAACTAATTACAGGCAAGAGGAAACATCTTTTGCCTCAGGATAGAGAGGTCTTAAAGAAAAGCTGTACTATTTGCAAGTCAGTTGATTTTCAAGGAATAAACAAAATAAAAGCCATATTATACCAAAACAGCTTGTACAGGCCTCTACTCATATGCGTAAATGTAAATGCCTTTTCTATCACAAGAGAATATTCTGTCAATATTACATTATTAACGAAAGAAGTAAAATGAAGGCACAAGTTTAAGTGCAAACCACTTAATAAAATATTGTAAGGTCTCATTTGTATACTTTAGTTTTGGGTCACAAACTGCACACGGAACCTTTTTGTCCAGTAATACTGCACAGAACATTTTTATTTAATCCTTTATCTTGGTTAAGTTTGATTATTTTCATTCTATGCAGCATATATAGGGTATTTCTAAAGAAAAATAACATGGCATTTTTCTTAAACAGAAAAATTGTCTGCTTAAATTAAGCTTTTCTAGTTTTCATTTTACTGCAGAGTTCAGAGCCTGGAAAGTGTTGTTTCTTCCCCGATTTTTTAATGTAACAGCTTGACCTTGCAAATACTTAATATTGATCAGAATATCTTTTTCAGGTATGGTCTGAAGAAGTAACAAATATGTTTGTAAGATTTTTTCCTAAAATGATAAACACAAAAAGTGTCAAACATTAAAGCTTTTTCAATACTGTTCTAGACACACACTGAAAAACAGTGTGTATTGTTTCGGGGGAAATATGTAAGTATATTTTGCTCTACATATAAGGTAAAGGAACTGCTGAGATTTATGCCAGAAATAGCTCACTGCAGTATGCATTGCAAATCATTTTTAGCTTTACTAAACCAGGACACAATGTTTTTTATTTGCTTAATTATTGCATGTCTATTTTTTTTTTTAAAGTTCATGACAGTATTTAAAACCAGTATTAAGTGTGCTGTCCATCAGATCAAAGAGCTTGCCCCAAACATCATTTCCAGAGACACTTCTGGCATATCTATATTCTCTGAAGACAGGGATAAAAACTTTTATCTCAACATATCTAAGGAAAGCCAAGGAGAAGAAAATAAAAAGACTACGTTATGGTAAGTCTTTGAGCGATTTCATTAGCACGGCGAATCAGTCTAGCTGCAAGAGTTTGGACCAACCAGAAAAGGAGATGTAGATACCAAGGAAGCTTCAGTAGTAAGGACAGATTCAAATGAAAAATAACAATAAAGGACAAATCCAACAACACTTGGTTTTAGGAACACCAGGCCACCTCCGTCCTTCCACACAAAGCCAGACAGCTTTGAATACATCTTTCTAAGTAAAGTTCAAAGATTCTGTCCCACATTGAGTTCTTGGGAATTGACAAAAAAATCCTGAAACATCTATTCTGTAAGTGACAAAACTATTCTTAGCTATGCATATTTTAAAATATTTCATAAGAGTATGCAAACTGAGACTAGACTCAAAAAGCTTTCCAACCCTTTTCCCTCCCTAAACATTGGTGATCTTACAATTGCTTTACTCTTAAAGAACTCCAAATACCTGAATTACAAAGACTTCAAAAATGGTATTTATAGCTCACGCTTTGAAAACATGGGCTGTACCATGATGAAATGGGTCTACAACTTATGATAGTCATATTAACACTTCAAGGATGGGAGCACTATGGCTGTACCTATTTCCTTCAGTGGAAATTTTTGCTAGCAATACTTCATAGACTTCACAGGTAAATGTTTTGGACATGTGACTACAATTAACAAAATTTTAAATTTGATTGTTTTCCATCTGAAAGGATGATTACAGATTTTCAAAAAGTATGTTATGCAAATAAATATATGCAGTAGTGGCTTTAATATATTCAACACTCGGATTGGTGTGTCTGTTTTAGTACAAATGAATTAATTTTAAAAAATTAAATGCCTTTAAAAAGGTTTACATTAATTGCTCATGCGTCATCACAGTTCTCTTAGTTGGTATTCTATAACAGAAGACAGTTCACATAGAACTTCTACTAAATTCAGCAACTCTGTGTATAGGGAAATGCACCACTTCAAGTAGTATTAATTATTAAACTACTTAGAATTCTCCAATATTTTAACATTAAACAAATTTCATAGATTTCTTAGTAGGGATAAAACCATTGTGACAAGAGGAGCAAAAATATTAGAAAGTATTTCTGGAACAGCTTTGAGGAAAAAAAGTGGGGAATGGAAACAATTCAATGTTAAATGTTAATGCTACTGATCTTAGGTAATTTTCTGAGGGCCAAATTCAACACAATATATGTAGTCTTCAGGAGTCATAAGCTCTTCCCCCACGGCCACACAGAATTGGATTTAAATCAAACTAAATGCTCAAACTAATGATTATAAGTCCAACTGTCCATAAAGATTAGAAACAACTGTATAAGCATGACTGGGAGGCATAGCTATTTGAATAAGAATGCATACAATGTGTTTTGTGCATTTTACATGCTTTCTTCCCCTCCTTTCAGGTAGGGGAAACTCCGCAACTCATTATATGTCTCATATCTCTGTTTTGACAATATTTATGGGGGATTTATTAAACCACAACGATTAATATAAAAAGAAGTTGTGAAGCTGCAGAAGGCTTTAAATGACCACGGCAGAAAAGAACAAGCCACACTCAATACACATTATTTTCCACGCTGTAGCTCTAGATTCTACAGGCTCTACTATCCCAGAGGAATGGTAAGCAAAGCAGATTTTTAGGCATATACTCAGACCAAAAGTCAACAATGATTTACGTTTGGACTCAATGAAGGTGTTTTCCAATCATAATGATTCTATGACAATGATTCTATGGACAAACCACTCATTTCTAGTGCTGGGTCATCAATAGCACAGTCTTTTCATCTACTATCTCCAGATATGTGCAAATATATCCTTATTTGCAACCAGCAAATATAACAAGAAATGATTATTAAAAATGAAAGAGAGGGGTTGGATACCAAGGAATAACACAAATATATAAAACATGCTGAAAAAACAGAAATGGTTTACATATTGTTAGAATCCAGATTTCACTGACTTGTAGCTATTTGACTACTCCAAGCTCAACAGTTTCCTTCCCTGTTGGAGTTCTTTGTGATAACTAAAAGCTAAAAGCTAATGGAATATACACTGAGAATATGTAATTAACTAATGCATAATTGACTATAAATTAAAATAAAAAAGGGAAAAAAAAAAAAAAGAGAGAGAGAGAGAGTAAGCCTAAGAGATCAAAGCTAGGAGAAGAATTTATTTCATGCCAAAATAGCTAGATCACAATTAAAAGTCGACATTTCTGAGATGCTAAGAAGACTGGGTGGGGAAAGGGATGCAAAGTAATTTTTGAAAACAGTAATGTTTTCAAATGTGGAAATTTCTCTTTCATTCAAACTTTACATGATGTAATAAAATAAGGAACAGAAAGCTGCTCCACTAGAGACCTGTATGACTGCCCTTGCTTTCTTCCTCCTACCCCTGGCCAGCAAAGCATCACTTGGGGTCATTCCAAAGGACTGTTTTTCACTTTTGCTTCCACTTTCAAACATTTTATGCTTATAAGTGAAACCAAGATCAAAGACTCAGAAAGGATTACATTATTAAACAGCATTGTAAAGAGCCAAGATTACGTGCTTCTTTACATAGAGAAACCACCAAGAGTTCTTACATAAAGCTGAAAAGCTACTCTCCCTTTCCTCCTAAAAGATAGGTAGAGAGGATAGGATATTAGTCTTTCTAGTTAAAAAAAAAACAAAAATCAAAACCAAACCCACAAGATATAGTTGCTTAGATCTCAGATAAAGTTAACCCTTTATAATGTTTACTATGTCCTGAAAAATGTTATTATATTGTCATTTATTTTCTAAGGCTGCCATCTCTGAGCAATCTAATTCATACTTGCCCATAGACTCTACAAAAGGAAAAGGTCACTGGTCACTAGTTTCTGAATTATGTCAGAATATTTCCTCCAACTTGTCATCGCATACTAGTAATATATTCTTTTCTTCTTTGAAAAGTATTAAATTTATTTTAAATCAGTGAACAAGGATTTATAGATGGACTTGTTCCATATAGACATGAAAAACCAAAGATGGAAGTCTAGTCTGTAGGATTAACACAAATAATTTATCTATGTTAGAGTCATCTCTAAGAAATTACTTGAAATGTTTTTTTTTTTTTTTTTTCTGGAAATATAAAGCCTCTACAGAAATAATTTACTCTTACCTATGCCTTTACTTCAATCTCATTCTATCAAGATACAAAATATTACAGAAACATTCATCAATTTGCCACTATTTACTACATGATTAAGTTAGTAAGGTCAATTATGTCTTCACACATATATATCAAAAAATATATAAGGAAACATGCATGTTCATGACATTTGACTTTGATGAGATAGGTTTCATCAAGTCAAAATTAGTTTCCATTCCTGGACTAAGAAGAAATTTTATAAGAGGAGGGAAGTTATTCCATATCAAACTGCAACTTTCTATCCTCGAACATTCTGCTTAGTCTTTTAAATTAAGTTAACAATATTATGGGTTTTATTTATTTAGTCCTGTAAAAAATAATTTCTTCTTCTCCTCTTTCACTTCCCATTTAATTCCAAGTGGCAGGAAAACAATTAGTACTGAGACTTATCCAAACGAGCCAATTCACCCGCAAGCTGAGGCCAAGCTACCCGAAGGCTGAAAGCTTCCCAATGCTATATGTAAGAAAGAGGTTTACCTACCTTCAAGGTACCTTTACTTACTTACATACCTGTAGCCGTATCTTTAAATCTGCACATAATGGTTTGATGGGAGCATTTGTAGGACTCAGGGTGATTTCCCTAAGTCCTCCAATTTTGAATAACAGATTGTCTGGATGCTCTATATATTAATCACGTGTTTTCCACCCATCTGCCCTCCCTAACGCATGAAGAAATTTGCATCCATCAAAGGTACGAGAGCTAGAGCAACCTGCACTTCCCACCTCACTGCATTTATCCCATACTTTAACTGTAAAAGAGCACACTGCTTTGAAAGTTATTTTGCGGCAGGAGAGAGAACGCAGCAACATCCTACACTAGCAGCGCTGACAGAAGCGGAGGTGGGAGGCAAGCAGAGGACTTTCTTAGGACCGCAGGGGAAACTGAGAGATGCAAGCCGGCACGTCCCCTCGGGAGCTGCTTATAACGGAGCAGGCGCGCGGAGATGCCCGTGCAGAGCAGCTGCCGCCGGGCTCCTGCTCCTGCCCCTCTCCCGTGCAGAGCAGCAGCCGCCGGGCTCCTGCTCCTGCCCCTCTCCCGCGCGGAGGAGCTGCGGCCGGGGCGGACGCGGGCGGCTCTTACCTCGCGCCGGCCTCGGAGGCGGCTGCCGCGCGGCAGGTGCAGGGAGGGCGCGGGGCGCCGCCGCCGCCGCCTCCCCG
>VWPW01021686.1:196721-215928 GCA_013389825.1 Crypturellus undulatus | reverse complement strand
GACGGCGCGAGGGGCCAATCCCCACGCGGAACAGCGGTCCCCGCTCGGCGGCGGGGCCGGCGGCGCCGAGGGCACGGCGGCCGCCCCGCGGCTGCAGCGCGTCCTGGCCGGCTGCTCCGCTCCGCTCCCCTCTGCTCCAGCGGGGTCCCCTCAGCCGGGGCACCCCCCGGCCTTGCTGCCCCCGCCTCTCGCCGCGTTGGTGGCAGCGAGCGGCTTCGCCCGGCCACGCTCGCATTGCCAGGCTGCAGCCTGGCCTTTCTGCCGTGAGCTCTGCGGGATCCCCCGCATCTGCCCTGCGCCTGGAGCCGCACCGCTGCCGCGGCTACTGCCTGCCCCGTTATTGCAACGTGCTGCATAGAAACCCCCGGAGGCTGGGGAACCCTACCCGACACTGCTTAGCCCCGCTGGAAGCGATGCACCACGGCCCACACGCGTTCCCGAGCTAGCTCCCAAAGGAGGCAGTAGTTAAAGTCACTTTAAAAAAACGTGCAGGATTTTACATGGAGCAAGGAAATATCCTGGGTGATTTGTTCCAAAGATTGCTGCCTACAAGAAACCCTGCTACTGCTCATTCTGGAAGGCACCGCAAGGAAGTGAAAGGCCTTGGTAACAAGACAGTTCAGAAATAACACAATTAAGGTTAAAACACAGGTAGCTACAGATCCTTCTAGGAGGAAGGGTAGTGTTGTGAGTCCCGTTGGCGTGTAGAATCATTGCATATGTTGAAACATGGCAATTAAATACCATTTCTCAGCCTAACTTGCAGCCTGCCACAAAGTCACTTTTGGTTCCACAAAGCTCCCCTATTCACCTCTCGTTAAATCACTGTGGATCTTCACCTTCCTGCACTTCAGGCTCCCTCCCATTGCTGCCTGTTTAAGAACTCAAAATGAATCCTTATGAAATCTGAACATACTGAGTTTTGTCCAGCTTACCTGGAATTTTATGGCCATAAACTGACCATCTACACCAAACTGCTAGCTCACATTGTGCAGATTGAGAGATGTGTACAGAAACAGAAAAAAAATGCTGACTGAAAATAAGGTTCTCCCTTCTGATATTTAATACTTGCAAACAAAGGTTAATGATCACTTCATTTTGATAACCTCCCTTTTCGCAGCCATATGGTCTATATGGAGAGACGAGGCAGAGCTCACAAAAAGCAGCCAACATGAAACGATTATGTCAGGCTGCAATGTAGGGCACACGGAGAGCAAAACCTAATCTCTGAGAGGTTTCCACTTCATCTGCACTCATCTGCGTAATCAGCTTTTCATCTTGTCATAGGATAAATGCAACCTACCTTCTGCTTCATTTACCCTATATAGAATGATAATATAGATTTGTATGAAACAACTGTGAATTTATGTAGAAATGTATTCTGAAAGTAGTTTAAAATTCTTCACTTTTTAAGGGAACATTAAGGTTCAAAGTCCCCTGTTAGCTAGGTTATTACATTAAGTAGACTTGAAAGCTATTTACTACATCTGCAGCAGGCAAACTGAGCCTCCTTTAGATGAAACAATCCTTACTTTCAGATGCCTTTTAATTTCTTGATCTGTGACTTTTTGCATGCTAAACAAATGTGTTGTTTAAAGAGCCTTTTGGGAGCTTTTATAAACTGTTCAATTGCACTGAACAGCCCAGGCTGTTTTGTGGAACTGTTGGGAATGACTGTCAGTTGTTCCAGTCCCAGCTCCACCATGCGCAGAAGACTCGGGCAGCCAAAGCTTTCATGTACCAAAGGAATGAACATAAACTTCCTGTCCAGGCTGCTCCTCTACTTGCAAAAATATCATGGTTTGCTCAGCAAATCAAGTAACCACAAAAAAGTACAAAAATGTCCCCAGAAGCAACCTCTGAATCAGAGAAGATATTAGAATTCCTGGAATTCCTGCTTTCAGTCTATGTTTCTCTTAAAATATTTACCTTTTTGTTCTAGTATGTTCAGATACATGTGACATGAGCTATGTTGGGCTCCCTATCCTCCTCTCAGGCCTATTAATGCAGTTCCTGAAATGCAAACGATCAAGATGCAGCTTAAAAAAAGATGCATAGACCTTGTGGTGACAGTCCTCATTCTTGTATGATCTCCTACTCACCCTATTGCTGCAAACAAAGTGTTTTGCAAAATCCTCCTCCAGGAGAAACACATTGCCCCAGTAAAACTACCAAACTCATCTACTAAAGAGAGTTCTTTCTTGAAATCATGCTCCATGGAAAACAGCATCCATTTACAACATCATACATCTCTTCGATTCCCATAAAACCAACTACAATTATTAGCAGGTCACACAGATTAATATAAGCTTTATGTAGCAATTGTTGTCCTTTATTATATTCAGTTGTTTCATGAGAAAAATATATTCATCCTTGAGAAAATGACTCCTACTGTCATTTCCTGCCTTCCTGTATGTGTTACTCTTTCTTCCTCAAGTTTATACATATACTATTTATTTTATCTAGGTTGCAAGTTCTGTCTTAATTCTTTCTGTCATCCATAGAGAAAAATGTCATAGAGTTATATGGAGGTACCATAGCCTTGGCTAACTTTGATGTCTGGAAAACTATATCTAAGCTAAGTTTTAATATGATTCTTTGTGGTCTTCTCTAAAAAGATGGATACTTTTCCATAGTAGTGTCAAATGCAGTCATACAGCATCTCAACATAAAAAGGTGAATAATCTCCTAGATTTAGGGCAAGGAAACTGAAACCATATGCTGCAAAAAAGGAAGTAGGAAAGCTACTACTACAGCTTGGTACAAGAGCAATTGCTACCAGTTTGAATGACAGTAACTAAAAAACAAAAAAGTAACAGTAACTAAAAAGCAAAAACTTGTATATGCCAAATCAGACTTCCTTTTGGTTGCTTCCCAGTAGCGAACCTCCATTCCTGGACATTTTCTGCATGTCAGAGCTGACACTTCAGTACAAAAGGAGATAGAATATTATATTTTTCCCCATTAATACTTTGGATACTCTATAAATTCCTCATATTTGGAAGGCCAGTTTTAAATGCAAGAATTCTTTGCAATCTTCAGGTATCCCTCATAAAATTCTGCCTGTATCATTTTCCCATATTCCTTTATCTGCACCATTCTATCATTTGGATTAGGTTCTTGAGGGTGTGTGTCACCCCCATTCACTCTTCTGCGTTTTTTGCTTCACCACCGCATAGACTCCCTTTACTTACTACTATTTCAGACCATGGACTCTTCTGTTTCCTCTGCCCTTCTCATGTCCAAAACTCAGTATGGATTTTGTTCAATAATACTGAGAAAAAATTGTTAAATATTATGTAGTCCTAAGAGGATTCCGGAATAATTTCAAACAAAAGATATCCCCTAGTTCAGCATAAGACACTCTCCCTTGTCTTCGGTACCTGGGTACTACAGAAGTAGGTATACTTTCCACACAGGAATTGTCAGAATGTTGAAAAGCTTTCAGATCCTCACATGGAAAGTGAGATTAAAAAAGGAAGATTTGACTTGTAGGACCCAGACTACTCTGTCATCTCAGAGAAAGCAAAAGCTAATAGCACTACTTATATGAACTATATATATATGTGTATATATATAAAGATGTTTAAGTGAATTTATAAAAAGTTTATGTTAGCAATCCATTTTTCATGCACTAAAATCAATTTTATCCTAATGAGAAATAAAGATTTGCCAATTTCAAATTACAGCTACAGCAATGAGATGCCCAAGTTATTTTTCAGTTCATCCAAAAATGAAGTAACTTTGGCCAAAACAGCTTTCTACCTGATTAATAAGTGACTCTACAAAAGATAGTACACAAAAAAAATCTTCACAATTTTCAAAAACCTGAAAACAAGATCTGCATTATTCATGCCTAACATACTGTTATTCATAGCTGTGTTGTACAAGGTAACAATGCACAGTGAAGAAAATTTTGCTGTGTTTTTTTTTTTTTTTTTTTTACTGTTCCCACTGTAGCAGATTGCAGCAATACAACTAAAGAAACTCTTGCTGTAGATAACCTCATTTGGAAGGAGGGAAGCTATCTTTACTACAGAAGCAAATCTGTGTTTGCAAATTTCTGGGAACAGGGTGAACTGGCTCTTGCTGATAGGAAGGGAACATGATCACAAATGCAGTAAAAAGAAAACAAGATGCTACAAAAAGGAAAAAAAAGCACAAAGGATCTCTCTTCAAATTAACATATAAGTTATTAAAATTTTGTTAGTGATAAAAGTGGTACTGACACCAATTATGTCAGTACTTTGGTTTTGGAGGTATTTTCTACCAGGCTACATTTTTCAGGAGGAAAAAAAAAAAACACTTGAGGAAGCAGAAATGAAGCAAAAATTCACCACCAATCCTGCCTTTCCTTTTCTGTGCTCTGGACACATCATCTTTTAGACTCACTAGTGAATTTACAAAAAAAAAAAAAAAAAAACGTACTACAGGAATATTGCCTGGAGCAGAAATGGATTCCGTTTGCATAGAAATGTAAAAAGTTATAACCCAAAGCACCAGCACTGTATATTGAAAGGTTACATTCAAAACAAGGCTGAATGACAAACATAGCAGAGCACCAGTGAAGATTCTCTTGGTTTCCATGGCACTCTCAGCACACTAAACTACCTACTGACAAACAGCCATAAGGCAGTTCTGAGAGTCAGACTTTCGTCTCCAGCATGCCACTGCAGTATTTTTGGAGTTGACTATATATATCTATATCTATTTATCTATATATATTCTGCAGTCAAATATTTAGAAAGGCGGGAGAGAAAAAAAAAATCCATCAACTGCTCAGCAGATACTGTAAATATTTGGAAGGAAAAAAGCACACAATCTTGCATGACAATCACATGATCTGCTATTGCCACTTCATAAACACATCACAGAAATTTCACTCCGATACTTGTAAGTAGAATTTTTAGTTCAGAACAAAAGCAGCTGTATTTACTGAACATAACTAAAATATATTTTACTTATAGCAAACATTTATAAAATATCACTAAAACAATAGCCCACTTCAAATGCTTCAGAGATTTAACAATATAGGAGTTGGTCTTTATCAAATAAGCTTAAACTTCCTGAAACTCCTTTCAGTTGGCTGAACTTGACACATATCATCTCAAAAAAGACAAAACAAAATCAACAAACGAAACAAACAAACAAAAACAGAGCATGGCTAAGGCCAAGGCAAAAAGATGAAAGCAATTTCCCTCCTGGTTATTCCAAGAAGAGGGTTGATATGTGGTAGTAAACTTCACTTTGCTTACTTCACCTTGAAATTGTGAGTTTATTTGCAGCTTTGCAATCTTAACAACATTGATCCTAACACATATTTAGCACTGCAGCCATGTTAAATAGGCCATTTAGCCCAGGTTGAAAAGGTTCATCAGCTGATCCATGGAATGATCATTTGGTAGACTTTGTGAAAAAAAAAAAATCTGGTTTAGTCTGTTTATTTTGTATATGGCAAAATAAGAACGATAGAAAATAACTTTTAATCATAGCTGTTTCACTTAATAGAGCTTTTGTGCTGATGGGCAAAATATGGTGAGTCCTCAGACCTCCATAAAAACTAAAATCACCAATTTAACATTTATTTGTTTATATAAGTTTATTATATATTCCTATAATTCTCACCTGGTGGTCACTATATCAAAACTTTTACAAGGATCATACAGCATCGTTAAGGTTTCAGCAGTAAAATAACATTCAAAGATGCATCAATACTTGCTGCTAGATTTCTAGCACAGACAAAAGTACAAAATACCCTCCTTCAAGTCATGAAAGGATCAATAACAGGGCATAAAAAGTGGAAAAAGAAGTTAGGGAAAGAGAATAGAGAGAAATACAACAAAATGAGTGCAAAATAACTATTATTAACAAAAAATGTATTTTTTCTGTCCTGGGAGGAAAAAAAAAAAAACGAGTCCTTGGGACAGACATTTGGTTATTATCCTATGTTCTATAGCAGTAAGATGAGTGGGAGCAGCTGGCTCCAGAATCTGACTCCTCAGCACTCAAGACAAGAAAAGTAAGTCCAAAAGCAGAAACATGAGAAGAAGCCAGCATATAAAAGCTGTAGCAATATAAAGCAGCACTTTAAAATTTCCATAATCAATTCCTCTATTCAACTAAAACAACAATATAGAAAGCCCACACTATAGATTCATCAGTCATGTCACTTGTGCATAGCTTTGCATATGTTTAAACTTACCAGTAAAGAAATTTTATTTTGAGGGAAAAACCACAGCACTGCTTCAAATTCTCTTTTCAAAGCCACTTCCCCCTTCAACAGCACTGAAAACTTTAGGACTGCAGGCTGTTAAGAGATAGGACTCAGACCAGTTCTTGAGTACAGCCCTCCTGCTGTCACATGGAATGATACCACATGATCACTTCTCTATTGCCTATGTACAATCTTAAACCTATTTCAGCTTTATTTTTTACTTTCCAGAAGAAATGCGGTGGAACATTATACTCACAAAACTCTCTTCTATGAGAATGGCATTGCCCAATAAGTACTAATTACATTCACTTTTCTAAGTCAATGCTAAGTATTTTTTTTCTGAATAAGTACAAGATGTAGCCATTTATCAAGATGCCTAGAAAGATGTTGGATGTTTGCTAGCTTTCTCTTCCTCCCCACTTTTTTTTTTTAACGTTTTCTGAACACTTTGAACACTTTTTTGAAGTTTTTGAACACTGCTTTCTAATAATCCCTATCATTCTGTTAGATCAGCTACATTTATAGGTCCTTCATCTGTATATGAATATGAATGCCAACAGAGCACACTGATTCAAATGGAAATTTCTAACATAGCCCGAGTTTGGTGGTATTAATGCTTTCCTGATTCTTTACCAAAGCAAACAGTATGTATGCTAGTGTTAGACATTTGAAAAGAAGGAAGTCTTCAAATTTCATTTGATCCTATTATTGGTCTTATTTATTTGAGTTTATTTTATAATACATGTAATTCTGAATAACACACTGGTCTGTGGCACCTTTTCTAGATATTTTATAAACTGAGAAAAGGTGATGAATATGTGTCTTCACAATGTCATTATTAATTTCATTTTATTATAGTCAATCAAGTTAATCAAAAGGACACTAACATCTTCTAAAACTAAAACATTCCTGGGTTTTCCTAAAGGATACTGGCTTTGTAAACACTGCCACGACATCTTTAGCACCATAAACACATTGGTGACTTTTGTCAAGCATGTATTTTGTCTATGATCAATCTTCACACCCTGTACTTGTTCATTAACCTTTTCCCTAAATTATTTTCCATTTCCCAATTGTTCCTTTAAATCTTTGACATTTATTTTAAGAAGTTTTTATTTTTCCTATCCCATTTTAAATCTTACAATATCTGCAACTGCTAAGTTGCACCTGCTGTTCTTATTTCAGTAGTAATAGCTATTTCAGAATTTTCTTTGTGTAAATAAATTGTTTTTCTAGTAGTAGTTTCCTAGCAGTTTCTATGGTTTTCTCAGGGAAAAGAATTTTAAATGTGCTGCTGTTTTTTAAATATGAGTGCAATGTTAATATACTCTCATTAACACTATATGTAATGTCAATGCCTTGATTTTCTGGGAGTCCCATGAAATCTGGAAGAAGTCTGGGGTAATCAGACTTCATAACCAGATTTAGCTTCTACTGAGCAGAAGATATATCATATATTAAGTACAATCCATCAGTTGATTCTTAAAAAAGAAGGAATTATAAAACACATCACAAATTTGCATTGTCCTGAGGATTTTACTGTCGGTTTAATAAGCTGAACTTAAACTATGTGTCTGACATGACTTTTAACTACTATTCGCAATATCTCCATGGCCTTGATTATCATGTTACCTTTCTAACTATCCATTTCCCAATCTTTAAACTTGATAAATTTTTTAGGTTTTAGAATTAAGAACTAATTAATTGTAGGAAGTATGTAGTTATCATGAATTGAGTAACACCCTCATCTTTTTTTTTTTTAAGATATAACAGTTAAAAAAAAAAAAGTGAACTTAGAACCCTATCTATACCAACACTTGTTTAATTAAAAAAAAAAAAAGATATCTCTTGTAATGGTGATCAACCCATTAAAAAAAAACTTAAAAAGGTTTACAAGCACAATGTTAGCATGCAAAACATATACTGAAAACTCTGATCATTGGGGAGAATCAATATAGGATTTCTTCTCTGCAAGAGGATTTAACTCTTTTGCTTTGTAGTAGGCTAAATTAAGATATTTGTTAAGCATGTATTTTGTTTATCAGCACTTAAAATTGTGTAATCAGAGATGCAACTAAAATATCCTCTCCTTTCTTCCCTATATGCAAACATTTTTACATATCAGAATAGTCTTCTGTCCAGAAAAATGACTAAATTAGAGTAGGAAGCACATAAATAGACAAATATGTGATTCAAATGATGATTAGAGATAAAGATGATTAAAATATAGCTCAGGTAATTAGAAGGCTTTTCTATATGTAAAGTATATTAATGGAACACAGAGAAATTCATTATATACACTGCTGTGGATTTGAAAAATCAGGAGCCAAGAGGTATGTGGAGATGATGGAAGTCATCCAGATTCTACCTAGGGCACTTGTAGGACAGTAATCTTTAAATACTTCTTTTCTGTAAGAACATAAAGTAAAATTATGGTTCTGCTGTACCTTGACAAGAAAACATTCTGCTGCAGTGCAAGCTTTCTAAAAAAAGAGATTGGTTTTGGAAAAAAAACATATGGGAATGAGAACAGCATTACTATCTGAGAAAGCATTGCTAGGATCATACTTAAAGGATTTGTTCTGATTGATGGAACTGTTGAACAGTACTATTAATGTTAAAGTTAGAAAAGAGGACACCCCTGAAATGAAAGAGAGCACTTAGTTTCTCTCGAGACTAAGAAAGTGCTACATACAAAGAAAGACCAGGGAAAACAGAAATCAAAACAAACTGAATTTAAGTAGATCATAATATATTAAATGGCAGAGCTGGGATTCCTGCAGAACTTTAAGGCATGGAATGTAGAACTTCAGCGTAAAAGATACCCTTTTCTATCAAAGAACATTTTTAGAAAGAGAGCAATTCTATGAGTATATTTCATCATGTTCTCAAAAATGCATTAAGACAAACACAATCTCCTTCAAATAAACTTACCTCAAAACTCTTTTTTTTTTTTTTTTTAAAGACAGAAGCCGCCTTCACCATCTTCATTAAATGATGAAAACCACTGGACCTTTTCCATTTCTTTTTGTAANTTTTTTTTTGTTTTTTTGTTTTTTTAAGACAGAAGCCGCCTTCACCTTCTTCATTAAATGATGAAAACCACTGCACCTTTTCCATTTCTTTTTGTATGAAGAATACCACAACCATCAAACTGGAGATCTGGAGGGGAGATAAAAAGGTAGATAATTATTCCATCATCCCCTGGGTTGGCTGTAGCCTCTGGGCTACAAAGTTAGGTTTAAGATTAAAGGCCAAACAGAGTGCTGGAAACATCATGAACAAATGGTCTCTCATCCAAAAATATTCCTGCCATTTGCATTTGATAAAGAAGTTGAAAAGTGCCTTATATATATATATCATATATATATATCCCAATGATAAAAGGCATAGACGGAAAGGGAAAAGGGACCGGTTTTGCTTATACAAGCTAGTTATTCCAGCAGAGTTCATGGTGTAATATTTACATACTTGAACACAATGGGAGACTGGTCATTAGATATATCTATTCAGCAGTACTTTAATCATGTAAAAATATTACCACGGAAAAATTTGGGGTAAACACATTTAACTTAATCCAACTTGAAGTAAAATCCTGAAAATTTGATTTAAAATAACTCTGCGTATTGTCCGCTATCTAACTTCTTATCCAAAGGTCGCTTTCCAGCATAAGGCACAAACATTTCAAAACTGTCAAACATATCATGTAACCACTAGTGACAGATCATTCAGCACTTGCTGAGACACAAAGCACAACTCCTGTTATTGTTACTAATTCACTATATAGTAAATTGTTTCCACTAAAACCCATGTGCCAGAGAATGCTGGCATTAGCTATTAAATAAACTTTCCACTTCTTTGTTACTTCATTGCTTTCTAACTTATCTTTTAGTGAAAACAGAAATTACTAAAGTCTTAGCTATATAATTCGATATCCAAAGCTAGCTGTATACTGAACAGTTACTGGAATGAAATTGGCAAATAGCAATTTTAAACTAATAAAATCACATCTATTTATTACTAAAAGATGTAAAAAATATAATAATTTTGTAGAATCCCTAGGATTCTCATGCCCTGTACTCATGCTGATGCCCAAGAAATTATTGCACCATTGAAAAAAAAAAAGAAAATAATAATAACATCCAGAGGTCAAAAGCTTCATTTTAGGAAAGAAAGAAAGAAAGAAAGAAAGAAAGAAAGAAACAAACAAACAAAAACACGCATTCATTCATAAAGAGTACTTATACATAATTGTTCTTAGTAAAACACATAACATATAGGTCTTAAGTAGGAGGTATAAAATAATCAGTTTTCCTGGCAGAATTAACAAGATAATTGTCTGATGTAATAATTTCCTTTAATTAAGGAAGGTTCAAGCTGGACCCAAAAGGTATATCAAGCTTATCCATATTTCAAAAATTTTCATAATCTGTAGTCTCAATAAAAGGCCAACTTCTCATCAGTTCTGAGTACAAGGTCTAAATTTTGACTGGCAAGAGGACTATTTTTCCTCTATCAAGTGATAATGGATTATATTTTTTTTAATTCTAGTACAATACATCAAAGTTAATTCTAAGCAATGTGACAGTAAAGCTGAGTTCTCCTTTATGTTAATTAGTGGAAGATAAAATGCTCTTAGTTACTCTGCTGGGTTTCTGAGATATTTTAGCCACCTGTTCATGTCTGTAACTGTGAACATCTATGCCAGCCTGCTGGGTTATTCACCTACTTAGCCGTCCCTTTTTTCTTCAAATCATTGGCTCTTTTCTTTTCATCTCTTGGTATTTTCATTTTTCTTTGTACAACATATATTTACACTTCACAACATATATATATACACACTGTTATTTATAATCTGTTAAGCAAAAGTAGCGTTCTTCATTATTGCATTTGTAGCCTGTTTTGAATTGTGGACAATGTTATTTGTATTTAATAGAAAGAACATAGAGAGGATCACAGTGAATCATTTAAGGACCATTACTGACAGACCCTTATTGTAGGCATTGAATAATACTGAAACGTTATTATCTATTTATTCCAGTTTAAGATATCAGGATGATCAATATGTTTTTCATTTGAAATAGATGATTACTGAGATTCATAACAACATAAGACAGCAGAATTTCTTACATCTTCCCATCATTAAAAAGTATTTTGTTTAATGTATGAAGCCAAAGCAAAACTGGATGTTACACCTTTCACAGTTGTCCAGCATTGTCCAATATATTAAAAGGAAAAGTTACACAATGAAAGCATAGAAAGCATAATAACCTTCTTCTAATAACCTTCTATTTATAGGAACTCTAATGGATCTAGTGCAAGTAGCGGTGCTGATAGTACTGAGCAAGAGGAGGTGGTCACAAACATACTAAATCATTTAGGTCTTTATGGATTAAAACTAACCCTATAAACTCAATCCACAACCCAAGCAGGAAACAAGTGCAGATGGCGTGCTAATGATGTTCTAAACCTTTTACAAAGCAGAGTACCCTGCTACAGTCCCCTTAGTCCAGTGATCTGTTGAAGGGTAAATATAAAGAAGCTACATCTATATAAGGATAAATATTTCCTAATTCTTTTACTGCTTGTGGCACAGATTTGTTAATAGATTGTATGCTGCAGGTAAAGTAACAGACCCTATCCACATATTTCTAATGATCCACAATCTCAGAAGATGCTAAAATAAGAACCTGACCATGTGACAAAAACACTAGTAGACAGGTGGTGTTACCAGCATTTTCAAATGAGGGAGGAGGATTTTCTACTGCAAAAGGGGCTAGAAGTGTCAATCTGCTATAAAAATAAATTTGAAATTCTCATATGCTATGAATCCTGAAAGAGTGGAAAAAGGTAAATCAGTCTTAAAACTTTGATAAAAGGATAACAAATGATAACACTGTGGCTGGTAAAACACAAATAGGTGCAACTATCATCAGCATAATCAAGAAAACCTGAAAATAAACAAACAAATAAAAACCCACAAAAAACAAAATCCCCCAAAAGATTAGAATTTATTAGAAAAAAAAAAAAAAGAAACAAACAGAAATAAAATGCTGTAGAGGGAAATCTTAAAGTCGAAATCCTCAGAAGGTGTTCATGACCTGCATGCATAACTATGAGAACATGCTAACAGTTCTCAGATGCTTTCTAAATATAATGATATACATATTCAGATCAAGAAGCAAAAAATAATGTCAACAGTTTTGTAAATTCAAATCTCTTGAGTATCTATTACTCAAAGAGGAATTATTAAAAACATTAGAATAAACAGCAAGTTAGTCTTATCCCTTTGATGGATAATTCAAGTAGATTCAATATGATATTAGCATACAACAACACATACCATTTAGTCATCATTTTCATTAACTAGGGAAAAACACATTTTTTAAAATGTATCTTGATTAAAAATTATCATCCTTAACTATTGTATATTTTCACCATCAGGAACTCTGCTATTGATTTTCCCTCACATCTTTTATTCTTCTTTCGTAGCATCATTTTAAGACCCTTTAAAAATAAAATAGTATTACAAAAACAACCCAAATACCCATTCCTTATTCACCATCAATAATTAACAGAGAGAAAAAAAGCACAAGGTAGTGGTTCCACAAACAAAAACATCTTCTCTTAGGACCTAATGGAAAAAAGCACCTTTGATAATAGCTCTAATTCTGCATATCAGCTGATAACCATCGGCTTCCCAATTGTTAACTTCTCTTTCACCAAAAAGCAGAATCAACCACAAGTTAGAATCATTCTCATCCCATACATTACATTATAGTAATTCTCATCAGATTTGCAGCAAAATAGCTTTACAATAATACTTCTCTTAATGACCGATGTTATCTACTCTTGGCAGATGTTATGACTGATGTTATCTATTCTTAACTTTGAAAGGGAACAGTTGTGTGTGATGATTCCAGTTAGTTCCTTATACCCATTTATTTAGGGACTGGAGAGAGGAAACAAACCCACAAAAACCATTAACATGATAGAAAGTCAGACGGCTAATCCTTGACAATGACCAGTAAGATATTTTCAGAAACCTTAAACTATAATAAACAGTCTGGAGATAACTGGCAACAACATACACTGCTTGTTTAAACTCTAGCAAGCTTGGATTTTTATATTTATAATACACTTCTATTTTATAATGAACCTTTCCCCTCTGATTAGCCCAGTTAAAGGAAATATTTTACACAATATCCCAGACAAAATTATCCCAGGCATTAATTTAAATAAACAAAACATATTGCAAATGAAGTGTATACTTCCTTTTCTGTAGAAAATTACATGGGCAAACCTGCTGCATGAGTTGCTGTATAGCTTCTGTCTGTAAGCTGCATAAACACTATACTGTCAAGAATTCCATTTCGAGATTTGTGTAGAATCATCTGGAGGACTAGGATAGACATAGCTAGTTGCTACCTAAACCCCTGAGTACCACTAATAAACTCACATTAATATACGTGACTGTCATATATCTTTTTTACTACTGAATTACAAGTTTTGTTTTTTACTAAAATCTCTGGTTTATAGAATTGCAGATTCACTGACAATAATTTAAATTTTATTTTGAACAGCACTTTAACTTGATGGATGTGAATGTGATTTTTTCAAATGTTAGTTCTTCACACTACTCTTTCCATGACAGGCATATATGTTTGGTAAAAGAATCATAAATAAGTCCATATATACAGCCTTTAAATCCTGTCCTGGAGGACTGCTCCAGGAAACTATTATTCCAGTGACAATAATGAACTAGGATATTTTAGCTCTCCCTCATTATATCCAAGGTGCTACTAGAAAAAGGGTGCATGCACTTAATTGCCAGGAAGAGAAAGAGAAATCCTACAGCCATAGCATATAGATGGCTTTACCTTTATGGTCCTTTACAGATGATAGCACCTGTAATCATTTTATCATTTGCAAAAGCCACAATCCTTGCTTGTGAAACTAACTCATGAGAGCCTGGGCCAATGATTGAGACATTTAAAATATATATAAAAATATCTATATATATAAATATATATACACACACGCGTACGCACCCACACACACACCCCTTACTTCCTACCAGCCCCTCTCACTGAAATCCACAGCAGTTAAGAGGTTTCTACAAGAGGTTCAAAGGAGAAGAACCAAAGGTCAGAAGACAAGCATTCCCAGTCAACAGTGGCGGCTCTGCTTCCAGCTCCTCAGCCAGCCTGGGAGGCAGAACTGCTCCCCTCAGGTACATTGCTGAAGAAGAAGCAGTTGAAGATGGAAGGCTCCTGACTCAGAATCAAGGTAACCACTTAGAAAGACAAAGACATTTATAGAAGGCAGGTCAAACTAGTGCCTGCAAACACACAGTGCACAGAGGGTTCAGGCCTTGCTCAGGCTTTTCTCTTTGCCCCTGTGCAGTTGAGCCACGGAAGAGGCTCCCTGGCTGGGGAATCGTTTCCCGAGTGTACACGTGGAGAGCACAGTCCTGCTCCGTTGCTGCAACTTCTGAAGTTTAGAATACGATTAGTGTGAACAGAGCAATGAGAGATTTCTGTGTAAGATTTAATTTGCTCTAAGCTGCCAAGACCAATACAGTCTCGGAGTACAGAGACTCCACAAACTCAAGCAAATCTCATTAAGCCTGTGTTTCCTGCTCGTTTCTTCAGGGACCTGTTCCGACCTGCTTGCAGTCAGCCAGGCAGGCAATCAATCCCTGCCTTGTGTTATGCTGTGTAAACCTGAGCTGCTCTGCCCCCCTCAGCTCCTTGCCTGCCCACTGTAACCCTGTGTTTGCCAGTCTTGGTCTCATTCTGGGGAGGTGGCGAGGACCAAGCAGTTTCACAAGAGGATCCCTCCTGCTCGGTCCTCACCACCTCCCCAGCACTGGACACTGCTGGACTCTCCCCCCTCTCCCCTTTTTTTGCAACTAGGAAAGCAGCTGATCTCGTTCTTACTTCCTTACTAAAAAAACCTTTTATTTCCCCGCTTGCAAGAATGTATGCTTGATAGAGGGAAGAAGACTGAGGGAGGTTCTTTCACCAGTGCCCAAAAATCACATTACTCCATTCAGATCATGTAAGCACTGCTCAGAAGCTTTTACACTGTTTGGTTTTGGACCACACAGAACCAGAAAGCTGCACTCATTGATTCTGCTCCAAAGATTCCTTTAGTGCTCAGGTCTATTTAGCATTTTTACAAGTTTTACAAACCTGTTTCTAAGTAGCACCATGATTTACTACACACTATAATAGATGCACCAAATTACTCACTAGATCAGTTACTACTCTAGTCAGGTAAGAACAACGTGACTGTTACTAAGTCATACTTGAAGAATATTTTACTACAAATTACAAAAAGATTCTAAAACTTAAGTTCTGAGGTATATCAGCTTAAAATAAGAATTAAAAAATAGGAAGACAATTTGGAACATTGAAAATTGTTGTGGTCATCATGGAATTTTTTGGAACCCTAGGAGGAAACAAGGTTGTAATTGGAATGAAACACTCAAACCAAAAGGGATTTTTGGAAGGTCTTGTTTTAAAAACAACCGTAGATCAGAGAGCAAATTGTGTCAGAGGATGACACAAAGATAGGTGGTGCCTCTAAGAGGGACCAATAAGTAATTGAGGAATTTAGTCTTTCCTCCCACTAGTTGATTTGTTGCTGGGAGGGAGAGGAAGAATCTCTCTGACTTTACAACCTCTCATTTTACAATTCTTTGCAGCCACTGCACAGTATGGTGGATCCTCAAATAGCCTGTGGTTAAGTTCAGATATATTAAACATATGGGATTAACTTGAATTAGTAGAATAGCAAATTCAAACAGATCATAACACTTCCTTGTCCTTTGGTCTCCTTATTATAGACCTTGTTGAAGCTAATGATGTGAGGAATGGGGTTTTCTATACTTGGGCTAATATCTGATTTCACCTAAACATCAGTTTTAGCTGGGGTTTATCTAAACTATGTAGGGCACATCCAATATGCCTCTTGTAAATGATTAAAGTAAATACATCGTATTTCTCAGTAACCAACACATGATTAAATGATTAAATTACACATTTCGAGAATTGTTGTTGGCCTTTAACTGGAGTTACTACAGGGCCTAAATTAATTCATCTTAACTAGTGGATAGAAGTAGAAATTCAATTTTAGGCATTTTTAGCATCTTTCTTTCAGAATTTTAATCCCGTATCTTGGGAATAATTGGAAGAGTTAACTGTATAATTGGGTTCTGTATTTTCCCACCAGGTTATAGCTAATAACTGTAGAATCTTATTACAAAAGTTAATTAAGGTATATTCGGCACATTTTCATTTTTATGCAACTCAATTTAGATTATAAAAAATTAAGCTACAAGAGGAAAAGAATTGATTATATTTGTGAAAAAAGATTTATATTGGCTATTAAGCCATCCATTTAAAGCTGTTTTGCTGGAAACTAACAAGAAAACTGTAAATAACAAAGTCTCAAAAAGGAAATGATGTAAACTGAAATATCCATAAAGCAAAGGTGAAAGCGAATATTTCTTCACGAGGAAGAAATGAGGGATTGCTTCCTTGAACTCTTTGCAGTTAAGACAAGATTTACAACTGAATAAAAGGAAAGTAAGGGGGAGAGCAAATTTGGATGAAAATCGTTAGGAAATTTTGTTATAGCTGTAAAAAAAAAAAAAGACAAAAGTAGAGATTATGGTAACTTATTCTTACAGGGGTGGTAAAAGAGCCCTCTATGGTTATTTTAAAAGTATGAGTCAGGCGCAAGTTAAATAGCTCAGAGAAATTGTTAAGAAGTTGCCAGCTAGCAAAAAACTCATTTACTCATAATAGTATCTTGAATATACTGAAGAGAAAAGGTCTGTTAACAGTTTGTCCAGGAAAGCACCTTCCTAGCACCTTTTCCTTACATACATCTCATGTAGCATTTCTCTCTGTAAGGTCTTCTTGTTCATTATTGAGCTTTAAGTGAACATACTTTCATTTCTGTTTTTTTTTTTTTTTTTTTTTTTTTTTTAACTGAGCAAAATCTATGAGCTTTCTATAGGTGAAGTAGTGCAGCTTTGCTGCTTTTAATAGAAATAAAGTAAGAAGAAAAATCCGAACAGACAATTTAAGGCTTGTGTGCACTTGTTAAGCGAATATTGTTGGCAGACAGATCGTTCCACACGTAATTATGGAAACATAATTAAAGACAAGGTAGAGGAGGAGACCTCTGGTGGAGGGAAACGTTGAAGAACAGGTTTGTTGCACTGGGGAGTCAGGAGATGAAACACAACATTACCGGAGAAGATGGCTATTTACTAGCTTTTGATATGGCTCATTTCAAAACACAGCTGAAAATCTAAGCTCCCATGAGCACTCGCTGAATTACCACTAGACTTAACACTGCCTTGTTCTTTTGAAATAAAGCTGTGGAGATTTTTGTTTCAGGAATTTCACAGCACCTGCTTCCTCGGGAGAGGGCGGCAGCAGGCCGCCCACCAGCGGACCCTGCATGCTAACAGCAGCAGACGGCAACAGTGTTGCATCTTACATACCCTATTCCTTATGTTAGCCTACCAGGAAAGCAAACACAAATGTACATTTCAAACAAAACGGGAAAAGACAGTGGAAAAAAAATCCCCAAACCCTCCTCTAAAAGGTCTGCTCATAATGCAGCGTGTTGCTGACGGTCAGGAAATCTGGAGATTCAGTGAGGTTCTGATAGCTCTTACGCCCTCCTCCTCAGCGATGCGCACAAGTGATCCCGGCCAGGCTGCCAGGGAATGCCTCTCCTGGAGCTTGCAAGTGGGGTGACAGCAGGAGGAAACGAAATTCTTATAAAAGCATGAGTATGCACGTATAAAACAAATTCTAGAGATTTTTCTTTTTCTGTAAAAACATAACACTAAATAAAACACTGCATTGAATGTTACATATTTTTTCCTGCAATTAAAAACATAATTTCCATTAGGAGAAACATGGAAAGAACAAGTAACAATTCACACATTCCTTAGTTGTGTCATTACTACATTATGAAATTTTATGAAATATTTTCATTAGACGCATGAAAGTTGTTAGGACTATGAAATGGCAGTTTGATGTGAAATGACAGCTTGGATTAATCCTCATATCTTTATACTGGAACAGCCACAGCACTCAGACTCTTCTATAAAGATTTTCCCAGATGAAGAACAGACATCACAACAACTTCTGTGTTCAACAAGGCTACAAGATGGGTTGTGCATGTATTTCCACTTGTGCTCCCAGTCGCTGCCTCAAAACTGTGTAGCTTGCAGGAAAACAAACAAACAAACAACCCCCTCAGCACCTCCCCATGATTCTCTTGCATAATCACTGCAACTGGTGACTGCAACAGACTTGACTGCGGGGCTGCCTTCTTAGTACATAGTATGGGCACTCAGCCTGATGAGCAAAACCAGGAGAAGCCATAAGGCATCATTTCTTTGATAAAAATCTGTAAAAATAACTAAGCTAAACAAAGCTTTGCAAAGAAACAGAAAGTGATGCACAGAACTGCTCATGTTATTTCCAAATTTAACATTTTTTATGAACACTAGAACATTCAGCCTTTTATGAGCTATTCAGCAACCTCTGAACATACATTCGGCATGTTTTGAATGCGAAGTAAGCACTCACCAATTATGACCAATTATGGTCAGAGAAATTAACTTATTACCTGTAAATATTACTGGTTGCATGTACAGGCCTCTGCTGTGGCTGGAGCGGGCACTGCACGAGCAGAGCAGGGATGCAGCTTTCTCTGCCTTTGGGACCATCTTTTTGCTAGAGGCACCAGGCATGTTTGCAACCTGAAAATATGCTTTTAGAAATGAAACAGGGGAGAGCAGAAAGGAGCCCGCCCGGGCCGCGGCGCCGCGCTACACCCGCCTCTCGCTGCTTTGGGGTAGCCTCAGCGCCGCACTGGGCTCGCAGGGCAGCAGGGAGCGGCGCGCAGGGCGCCCCTCGCGCGCACAACATGGCGCCTGGGCGCGCCCTGGCCCCG